>VXBX01002924.1:176915-188376 GCA_013400415.1 Scytalopus superciliaris
TTTTTTCAATATGTAATCATACTCATTGCCCAAATTATAGTACTCTCCTCTTCTTGTTTAGATGAAAGGGACAATGTTGCTGGGAAGAATGTAAAGTGTATCTAGTGTCTCTCAACAGATGATTCTGAAAATTATTCTGAAAATTTGCTGACAAGCACAAGCACAACATAAACCCAGGGAAATTGCCAGCAGTCCTATTTAGAAATGACTCAAAATTCAATTAGCATGAGATTACAAACTGACCCAGGAACAGAAAGGGTATTTCTGACACATTTATTTTTCTTTTGTTTTTTCTCTCTTTTTTTTTCAATTTATAATTTTCAAGCCATAAACTAGCCAAAATGTCAGCATTCCTTCAGTTTTGTGGCCTCCGGTTTCTTTAGACACAGAAGAACTGCCTGAATTCTCACTTCCTCACTTGCTTGTTCCATAGATGTCAAATGATCACCATGAAAGACTGGGAAAGGAGAGTTCTGAAGATTTACCCCTCCCAGGAGATCTTTGCCCAGATTTGCTATAAAACTCAGCATAATCTTTGATCTTCCAGTGACTTGTACTCTTCTCTGTTACTTGAAACCCAGCATTATTATTAAGCTTAAGTAGATTGCTTTAAAGTTCTAAAATATTTACTCTCCTGCCTCCCAATGGGATGTTAACAATAAAAAATAGCGAGGGCTTCTACATTTGTTTTTACTTTACATAAACGAATTAAGCAGTCTCTACAAGGCTCGTTTAGACCCGCAATAATGTAAACTGAAGCAGCACAAAAGAGCCTCCACATCCATGTTTACAGAACAGAAATCCTACAGTTTTCAGAGGGAGAAGTTTAGATAAGATGCCTAACTCATCTTTACTCTCTGGATTGTTGGCAAACCTGGATAGGCCACTCTGTTCATAAGGGAAATGTGTGACACCAACAGCTTGGTTGTTTGCTTTTGTATTTTTTCAAGTGAGTTCAAAGGGACTCACTTGATTATATCCCTTCCCCCTCCCCCACCCTTCATCTTTCATAACCATTGTTTAATGAATTTTTATTAGAAAAGCATGGCTGCACTTATGAAAAAAGAAAATCTGTCTTTGAAACCAGGAGCAGAGTGTGTTTTCCCTGGCATTAGCCTGTTAGTTTTTAATATCAGGTTTGCACTGGAGTTGACTCCTGGTGCATTTTGGAACCATAAGCCAACAAAGTGAAGCTAATGGGAAAGGAAATAATACAGGAGAAGGGAGCCTCTTTTGAAGTGTGGGCAGGAAATCTGCACAACGCCTTCTCCTCCTGCTCCTCCTCCTTCTCCCTCCTTATTCCTCTACCCCCATCGCATGCAGTGTCCTCCTCTCTTCATAAGGAGTGTCTTTTACTCTTTTTTCTCTTTTTTTTTTTTGGGGGGGGGGGTTTGTTTGTTTGTTTAAAGAATGGGACTGAGCAAAAACACCAGCTTAATTGCATCTTGTTAATTAGCAAAACTCATGGGAAAAACATTGCTTGGTGTAAAAAAAGGCAAGCAAATCAGTAAACATAAGGAATTAATAAACTAAGGATTCAACTCTGTAGTTTTGGGCAAGGTGAAAGACATTGCCTTCACCAAGCTTACCACTGCAGTATGCCTCCCATAAAGCCTCTCAGAACCAACAGTGTGCACAGTACTTCTCAGCTCAGTGAAGATACTGGAGCTTGTCATGGGTGCCTCAGAGACTTATTCAAACTCCATCATGTTAAAAACACGCAGCAGAAATTACCAGGCAGAATCACCTCCAGCTCTTAAACGGCATGCTGGTGACGCAAAGCAATGCCAGATTGCAGTCACAGATTTGATGCCAGCTATTTATTGTTGCTTATTCTTTGCTGACAACCCTCATGAAGCTCAGTTTCTTTTGTATAACTGTGAGAAGTCTGGGGTAGTATTGTTTATCCCTTCTCCATTTCTCTTAGTTATAGCCTCAGTGTTTCCTGGAGAGACATGTAGTCCGTAGGAAGGTCTCTAGTTTAGGACTTGGAGGTTTGCTACTTCACCTATTCAGTTGCCTACATTGTCACAGACCTTTTTGTCACACTTGTGTAAGTTCAACTATTTAACAGAAATTGAGCTCTAAAATATCTTTGTGATTTTGTTTGCAACACCGGAGCTTAGAAAGCCATAATCACATTTTCCTGCGAAAATGTGCTGTGCCTAGGGGGAAAATATGGGTGAAAAAGCAAATCTTGCAGCACTGCAAATCATCAAAGTATAGGGAGACTTGAAAAAGAGATACAATGGTAAATGAAAAAGATTTCAGATTTTAGAAGTAGAATACAGGAATCACTGAATTTCTTGTGTCCACTATCCTTCAACTCAATGGCTATGACAATGTAAAGTTATATTACAAGAACAATGAAAATGTCTAAGAAGGGAATACAAAATGTTATAAATACAACATATGCCAATGGTCAGGATTAATATTTTGCCACAGTGATTCAAAATGGCATACTAAAACCTGTTTTCATCAGTGTCAGAAATCCAGCACATTATTTTAACACAAACCAATACAGTATTTCCTTGAGCATATTATCTAGGACTAAGTCACTTGTAAGTTTTATTTGGTGTCACAGCAAAAGCATGCCTGGAACACTACCTGGTCAGTTACTCCATGTGTAACTATCACATGTGGGAAATACACTGGGAGCACAATGTATTTGTGGATCACAGGAGGCTGGCAGCAACTCTGTGCTGCAGTTCCCAGAGGCACCTGGACAATAGCGTTAGTAAGCACAGAAAAAAACGAATGTAATCAGAAGACAGAGGGTAACTTCCCCCAAATGTCAGTCTTTCTCAAAACCTGTTTTTTCACAACACTAACACTATGTACTTGCCTATTAAGCTAGGTAAATATCTTTCTCTCCAGCAAGAGAGTTAACATAAGCTGAGGAAATAACCCTCTGATATTTCTTATTTGCTGTTTTTGCTGATTATGGGGGAAGGTCAATAGAACAGGGCATGACAGACTTGCTGAAATATTCCTCTACTCCTTGTAAGAGGCTGGACAAATTATTAATACCTCGATCCAATTGCACACTTCTCATTAAGCACTGAACATGCCTATACAGTACAGGGATTAAAAAAACTTAGATAATAGTCCAACCAGAAAGTGTGTCAGGTGTACAAATGCTACACACTTTAACTTGCTGTGTGCTTTTACAATCCTTCACAAAAAACATCATTACACAGGAGCTGTGTGGTGTTTTTCAGGGTGTTGAAATAGCATTGATTATCTTCTGAAGTAAGATATCTGTGTCAGAGCAAGCTACCCTAAGTTACTATTAAAGCTGATAAAAAGAAAATGGGCACTTATGAGACCAAATTCATTTCCTCCAAAAACAGAAGCCACGTGAACCACATCCTACAAGTGCTTATTTGTTTCCATCACCTACAGAGATAGCACTGAGCAGCTCAGATGTAGCTGTCCATGGAAGAGAAGGCTGAGGCAGTGATTCCCATACTTGGGGAACACATCTAAGCAGGCTTTTGAGGACCAGTGCAAGAAGGACCCAAGGTGCTGGGAGAGACACAGCTTAGAAAGGGCTAGAGCGTCACTGGAGCTGTGATGGCAGAGTTTGATCCAGGGTACAGAGGCTCCATGTGCACTGGCAAATTTTTAAAAGTTACACAGGCAAATTCCTGCTGACTTCCACACGTGTCCTCAGTGCCAAGCTCAGCTTTAACACACTAAGAGGGTGATCCCATCTGCCTCTATGAGGGCACTGGCTCAGTTTGTGACCTTGGTGGCAGCCCTGTGTGGCAGTGATTAGACCTTCTGCCTTGCAGCAACCACAACATGGGAGTATGTACAGGTCTGGAGGGAAGGAGCATCATTTAGCAACCACTGTGTCACCACTGATTTTCTGAAGTCACTCCTCCAACCAAGACAACTGAAATCCAGGAGGCAGAAAAATCCAGCAACAAGTCTGGTATTTTTGTCTGTCATAGTGGGCAGCCACTCTGGCCAGATCCTGAGGGACAGCAGCCAGAAGGGATTGCTGGCTACTTGTACATGAAGCATTAAAACATCGAACCTATCACTAGTGACTTACTAAGCCTGCTTGTGGAGGTGTTTGACCCTCTCAGTGACTTTAGTCAGAGCCTCCTGCTTCCACCAAATGACAGAACTTAGGAAGAAATACGCAGTCTCGATGCCCTGGTTTAAAGAAAGATCACTGATATAACAAGTTCACTCTAATGATTTCAGTAGGGTTTGGCCTTCATGAAAGAGAAGAACAATGAGCTTAATGCAACCTCCTGTCTTATCCACCCCTAATGTATTGGCCAGATTGGAGCCAACAAGTCTTACTTCACATCAGAGGCAGTTGCAGCGTAGCTGACAAGGAGCTACCACAGCAGATGAAGAGCTTTGACAAGAACATGCAGTCCTTCTCACTGGCTGAGAGCTGGCCCTGCTTTTCTGGCCCACATTTGAGAAAGTAAGCAGTGTTTTCACATCTCATGTAGGAGCTTGTGTGAATATTGCCAAGTTATTGCTAGGCCCAAGGCTGCAACTGTATGTTCTTGTTAAGACCCTCCAGAATTTAAAGTCTGTATGCACATGTTTTATTAATAACATGAAAGACCACATGTCACCATTCAAAGCAGCATGGGACTTTGGGCATGGGGGCTAAAAGACCTGCTTGAAATGTGATGGGAATGTGTACCCATGAACACCAACAGGGGAACAGTGCTCAGTGGCATGAGGCATTTGCTCTGAAGGAGGGATGCTGAGACGACAGTTGTGCTCAGTACATAGATGCGCCTCCCACAAACTCAGGGAAACAGGCTGGACCAACTCCACTTCCTGACCCCATGACAGTGTTACAGACTGTTACAGTGTTACAGAACAATCTGAATTTACCTTATATGATTTCTATATGCCTTATTTTCTCTGTAGTAGAAATTCTTCCCACCTCTTTGTGATGCGCTGTCACTCTTATTTCTGGTGCAGGTGAGCCCTAAAAGCTCCTCAGTTGATAATTTTCAAGTGGTTGACATACAGTTAAATATAGAACTGAGATGCGGTCAACCTGCCTCTTCTCTACCTTTCAAAAAGAGATGATGGAACAACTGAGTAAAGAAAATTATATCAAATTAGAGCGGGCCTGAAGGCTACCTTGGCTGAAGCAGTGACATCCTCTCAGAACACCAGTCCAAAAAACATTTTATTAAAAAGTGGTGAGGTAAACCCCATTGTTCCACATTTTTGGCTGCAGGAGGCTGGAGCAACCCTCACCTGATGTAATATTAAAGTGCTTGGCAAATGCACTAAATAAAAGAGGGGATTCTGCACAAAATGAAAACTTATACAATCCTTTAAAAAAAGCCAAACTTTAAACATGTGAAAGCTTATGAAAAATTAGATGATGTGAAAAACACTTTAAATCAAAGCAGCAGGTAAAGCTGGAAATAAAGTTATCTTCAGTTAAAATCTCTATATACCACATTGACGGTAATGCTTCATTTCCTGCAGACTGTAAGTAAATCAAAGCC
Source organism: Scytalopus superciliaris (assembly GCA_013400415.1). Taxonomy (NCBI): domain Eukaryota; kingdom Metazoa; phylum Chordata; class Aves; order Passeriformes; family Rhinocryptidae; genus Scytalopus; species Scytalopus superciliaris. The sequence goes on from VXBX01002924.1 coordinate 182,423, forward strand.
TACTTTGGGTTTCCATATCTGTCTAAGATCTCATCTCCAAGAATGTATTATTTTGGCATTTCCCACATTGGAATTACCTCTGGTCCGAATTTGGGTAATAGAGTATGATAACATATTAACAAGTAATAAGCATGAAATTTTTATCCATTTTAAAATGTATTACTGAGAAAGAAAACAAACATGTAAAAAAGACAGCATTTTAAAAGTAATCAGCAAAAAAAACCCAAGAAAACAAGGCTTAGGTCACAAGAGAAAAATGAAAGAAATTTACAGTTAATTGGTGGCACTTTTGCCGAGAAAGAATGTAAGAAAAGCTGTATACCTATTCAGGAAAAGTAAAACAGATGTGTGAAGTGTCTGGCTGAGCTATTGTTTTAACTTTTTAATCTAAAATAGCTGACTTGATTTCATTTTAACAAGGGATTAGTTTAGCAGACAGTTTGGATTTGCAGCAACATATATAAATAAACATGCTACTCTTAAAACTTAAATACTCAGCTTATAAGACACAGGACAACAAGAATCAGTAAAATGCTAGTCTTGAACTTTTAGGTTATAGTGCCAAAACACATGCCCGTTCCACAGAGACAAGGAATTAGCAAGAGCCCTCACACTGTATAATGTAATACAAGAAATATTTGTGATTATGATTTCACTGAGAAGCAACTCAAGCCCTAATTGCAGAGGATTAACAAATATTTTTACACCTATGCTATAGTGAGAAAAAGATGGATAAGCTCATACTTTGCTACTTATATAAGAAGGAACTTGATACAAGTCAGAAATCATTCTGTAAAAAAAAAATGCATGTTACTTCAGCCATAGGATGGGTGCTGGNGAAAAAACCCTTTCCCGATATGTTTCTCATGCAGCAGCAGAGATCTGAAATAACCAGTCTGAGGAGGGGAGGTGTCTTGGCTGGTAATCAGAAAGAGGATGAGTCTGGAAGAGGACCATTCTTTCTCCAGTGTAGGCAGACAGCTATCTATCAGCCTGAGAAGTCTCAGAGCCTACACTAACTTTTAAGTCATAAACATTCACAGATATTTGGGGTTTTATATGGGGTTTTGTATAGTCCCTTCTAACACCACCAAGCTGGATGCGATTCTAATGTCATGGTGTTTTCTGTAGCAGTCAGATTGCTACTATCTGTTAGAAGTTAAAACTGGTCTGGTTCCATATTTTTTTAGGCCCCTTAAGTCAGTAAATGTTTAAGACTGCTACTGATTCCAGTACACTTTGGGTCCTGCCATCAGGCTGAAGAGCTACATTTGGATATGCAGAATTCAGAGAGACTATTCACCTACAAGAGATGCGCACCATACTCCCTTGAATAGCAACTACCTAAGTTGTTACAGGAGTTTCAGCTTAGTCCCTAAATTTCTGCATGCTGTCTATAAGGATAGCCATGCTGGAAGTCTTCCTTGGAAAAGAGTACATCAAAGTGGAAGAGGATGTGCTGTTCTCCATATCCATGAGGAGTCTGAACACAGAAGACATCAATTAGAGCAAGAAGTTTAAGCTAGACATTAAAATTTGTTCTTATGTTAAAGATGCAGAAATATTGTGAAAACTTCATAAATGACAGTCTGTAAAATGAGTTAGACATACATCTGTGGAGAATGGCTTGGGCTGTATCTGAAGTTCTTTTTGTTTTTCATGGAATAACATTCTTTTGATCAAATACTGATGAACACACTGGCTACTCACCATCAGGTGTATGGCAGTCAGAGCCTAATGTGTATTAAGTCCAGAGAATTTATAAGAAGCATTTCAGCTTAATCCCAGAATCTTTAGCAAACTGTTGCTTCTGTCTGAAAACAGAGCTACAAAAGAGATTTTATGAGAGAAAGTTCTTGCTGGTGGAAGAAAGCAGACTACAGAAGAAATCAGAGGATGTCAGACATAGGAAATGCATCTCCTAGAAAGATAATTTGCAGGTAAATGCACAAGGTAGAAAAGAAGAAAAATAAGCATGATGATCACAGACGCATAGAATCTTTTAGGTTGGAAAAGGTCTTCAAGAACATTGAGTCTAACCTTTGACCAAGCATTACCTTGTCAACTAAGCCATAGCACTAAGTGTCAGGTCCAGTAATTTCTTGAACACCATCCAGCTCCAAGATGGACATGTCACAGCTGTCCAAGGCTGAACTCCTCATTGACAGTGGTGGCACATCTGGGGATATCAGATTTAACAAGGGGAGAAAACTGCACAAGGGCAACTGCAGTCAGGGACAGGAGTGAGAATATGGGAGAGCAACAACTATGCAGACACCAAGACCGATGAAGAAGGAGGGGCAGGACCTGCTCCAAGCACTGGGGCAGAGATTCCCCTGCAGCCCAGGGTGAAGACCTTGGTGATGCAGGCTGTCCCCTGCAGCCCACAGAGGCCCATGGTGGAACAGATATCCACCTGCAGCCCTCAGAGGGGACCCACACTGGAGCAGTTTGTGAAGAACTGCAGTCCATGGGAAGGCCGCACATTGAAGCAGTTTGTGGAAGATTGTCTCCTGTGAGAGAGACCCCTCACTGGAGCAGGGGAAGAGTGTGTGGACTCCTCCCCTGAGGAGGAAGGAGAAGTAGAGACAATGTGTGATGAACTGACTGTAGTTCCCATTATCTGTGTACCTGTGCTGCGTGAAGGGAGGAGGTTAAGAAATCAGGGAGCACAGCCGAGGCCAAGATGAACGGAGAGCTGAGGAGAAAGTGTTTTAAGATTTGCTTTTATTTTCTAATTATCTTGCTCTGATTCAATTGTTAATAAACTAATTTCCCCGAGTCAAGTCTGTTTTATCCATGATGGCAACTGGTATTGTAATCTCTCCCTGTCCTCATCTTGACCCACAGGTCTTTTCTTATATTTTCTCCCCTGTCTGGTTGAGTAGGGGAGTGGTGAACACCCGGTGTCCAGACAACCACTTAAACATTAGTACCCATATTTTTTTTTTAATTATTTAGATATAGTAACAAGTAGCAACTCTTAGTAGAATTATATATTTATAAACTTGGGATAATGATGCAGTGTAGAAGAATACAGGCTTGAGATGATAATGAAAAGGTCATGGGATGATTCTGGAGACCCTACAGCTATTATTTTATCAGTGGTCAATTACTGATGATTAACCACAATTCTTAAACATAACAGATCAGGCAATTACATGGCTAACATGTTTATTCCCTCAGAGACATGGTGGGGAGGTGCTGATCAGGTCAGATGGGGCTCTTGTAGCTACTCAGGTCTCTTCCTACACCACAGTCACCAGCAGAATAAGAAAAGCACATATGCAATACTCTAAAGGAACCAGCATTACACAGACTCAGGTATCTCAAGTGCCTTAAGTCAATGTGACTCAAAAGTATCATAAGAACATTTTTTCAGAGTTCCCAGGACACTTATTTGTCATGACTGAGGCTCTCTTGGGAAAAAGGTTATGGTTTGATCTCAGTATTTTCCAGAAAATTGTCTCATTGGGCACTTGCCAAATGACAGTTAGTCTCCTAGGAAGGTTGGGCTTTTGAATCTTTTCTTATAGTGACAAATCACTGCTTTCACTTTTTCAATAAATCCTCTCCCTTGAAAAGGGGGTAAGGTCTACCTGCTTCCTAGAACAAGAAGCAGGAGACCCATCAGTAAGTTACAGTCATCTGTGTGTCTATTGGGTTTTTCTGGACATGAAATTCACCCAACCTGAGACCACTAAGGAGGAGCATATAGCTGGAGATGGCAGGGGATGAAAGTAAGCCCGGCAAAGGAGAGCTTGGGAAACCAAAACCTGAAGCAGATCCTATTGTGCTTAAGACCTTTGCTTCAGTTAAGAGCAGAAGGACTTCATCAGCAAATCCAGACCAAGCTTTCCTTGTATCCTTGGTCCACCCCAAAATCTCACCAACCAGGTACTTACCCAGGCTCTCCTCCCACTCACATACCATGTGTGGTAGAAATCCATTCATCAGAAGACAGAGGCATACACCTCTTCACAGGCTGGGAATCTTCACAATCACAGTCAAATGTATTTCATAGTATAAGAGAGATGCTGAGGATCTGGTTCAGTGACTCAGCCCTCATCTTTTCTTCTGTGAGACAGCCTTAAGTGGCACAATCTAAAAGTGTCAAATAAAAACACGGAGCAGGGAGTGAAACAACATTTGCGTGTGCCACCTGCCTACCTCCAGCCTTGCCAGAACCTGGCAAAGCAGAAAGCAGAGGAAAATCAAGTTTTCACTACTCCAATTCATTTTGTGTGTCCTAACACTATTTTAATTAAAATGCAATATCAATTTGATTTGAACCACCACCTTTGATACCAAACTCAGTGACTTTATGTAGTAGGCTTGAGTGGAGATAAAAAATTAATGTCTTAAATAATTTAAGCATCAGAGTCCCATGACCGTAATATAAACATATTGATGTTGGCAAGAAAACATTTATTATTAATTTTACATAAGAGCTATGAAGTTCCAGGTGTATTTCGTGTTTCACACCAAACTTTGTCGACATGCAGAGCTTAATAGTAATTAGAACATATTTATTTGTATCAATTTACATTTCTGTTGACAAAACCAAAAATTATACAGAAGAAGGAGGATTGTTCTGAGTTTTCCAAGTATATTTGGCCTGAACAAGCACTCTTAATAAGTTTTCAGTGCTGCTGAAGTAAATGAGTAGATGTTTACAAAAATACAAAACTTATTAACTAACCGTTTTTGGAATTGTCATGGCAATGCCCCAGATTTCCTATAAAATCCTGAATAAGTACTAACTAAAATGTTATTTTCTTCTGTGTTTGTCTTCTTTATCCAGAATGATGAACCACACCTACAAAATATGTGTATATGTGTGTACATATATACTGTAGGTACTCATCCACATGAGTCTGATGTAGATATATATATACATATATTCAGGAGGCTATATGTGCATGTGGGATAAACAAAATCATGACAAACATCACATCTGCAAGAAAAAATTTACATCTTTTTGTTGCTGCTAAAAATCACTTGGCAAAGGGTTGTTTTTGCACTTTCTTCACAGTATGCATCTTTGAGGTTACTCCATTTTCTGAATACTGCAACTTTAAATGAAGAAATCCCTTTGCCTAGTCTCATTTAAATTCAAACACAGATATTACAGTAAGTCACTGTGTTTGCTCACTGCATGATCTGGGCCCAAATTTCCAAACAAAGATTTCCATGCCAAAATTTTAGACCCCTACATTTGGAGAGAAAAAAACAGCATCGTTATGTTTGTTTTTCTTATTCAGCATTTTCCTGTTCTGAAATAACAGTCATGGAGGCAGAACACACAGGCCAGTTTCGAGCCCCAGCTCTGGCAGCTGCACGGCGCTGAGCAGTGCAACTCAGAGGAGGGGGTAAGGCTGTTCTTAGGTGGCATCAAGCTGCTGGGACTGGCTCCAGCAACGGGAGCAGCCTGAGACTGCAAGGAGCCACAGCTGGACATCCTTGAATTCGGGTACTGCCTGAACGGTGCTGCTTTGCCACCACAATCACTGAGGCTGCTGAGGCTCCAGTAGGGACCTGGAATGGAAGAGTGAGAGCCTTGGCTGGAGCTGCTCTCCTCAGCTGCAGGCACAGCACAGCTCAGCCAGCCCAAGAGAGCTGTTCATCCATATTATGTGGCTTTTGTATGGTAAAACATAGCTCACACATTTTTAGATCATCAGCTGCAGTATTAAAACAGGCCCCTTGCTGAGAAAATAAATACAAAAAGTATGACTAGAGGAGATGGCACAATCATAGAGAACTGAGAGCAAAATCAGAACTATTCCTTTTTTTTTTTCCTTTTTTTTTTAACTGATGTAATTAAAGACTCCCTCAGCTTGGACACAAAGGGAGTGTTTAATGTGAACTTTAAAAAAAAAAAAAAGATTTAAAGGTTTAATATACATTCGGGGCGGGGGGGGGAAGGAAAAAAAAAAACAAGTAAAAAAATT
>VXBX01002924.1:188790-222773 GCA_013400415.1 Scytalopus superciliaris
GGGAAAGGGAAAGGGAAAGGGAAAGGGAAAGGGAAAGGGAAAGGGAAAGGGAAAGGGAAAGGGAAAGGGAAAGGGAAAGGGAAAGGAAGCAACAATGCTATTAAAACCCAACAGTATTCTTTTCCCTCTGCTCTGCACATATGATTCCTTTGAGAGACCAGAGTTCATGAATAATAACAGTAATTTCTTCACTAACCATTGCTAACATTGATACTATGTGAAAAACACTAAATATGAGAGAGCAGTTTTCTGCAAAGATGCCAACAAACCTCCTATATCTAAATAGCCAGAATTTTTCAGGATGTTGATAAACAGATCCTAAATGTCTCTCTCTTAATCACAGCCCCAAAGAGAACTCCAGAAGAAAATATGCTGAGACTCATACTTCCAGGCAATTAAATCAAAATCCAGATTCAGATTTTGGTCGCATCTTACTGGGAAGAACTTAATGTTGCACTAAACTAAGGGTTCCTCTAAACACTAACATTCATAATTCAGAGATGTACAGAAATAAAGGCTATGCTTTCATGCAGAATTTTGCACCAATGCAACTGGAATGAAGGTTGTAGACCATCCAATGACCTGTGTAATCCCACCATACAGCTCCACATTTCTTTCCTTTCACTGGAAGAAAATATCATGTGCCATTCCAAGAATGCACATGCAATACACGTTGGCTTCAGATGGAGTCCTAGTGGTTTTCTTGCCATGGCACTATGCATTTACCAGGACTTCTTCTATAAGCTGAAGGACAGGACCAACCCCATGAGACCTCCTTGTTTCTGGATTAGAGCTTGTCCACCTTGAGACACAGGTGGAATGAGTGGAAAACTGTTTGCAGAGGCCAGTACCCCAGTTCCTGTGGTGATGCCAGCACAAGGCTTGAAGACATTGTGCTTAGTCTGAAGAGTCCTCTCTAAGAAAAGTGATGGGGTGGCCTTTAATAAGTCTATATTAATGTAAAGTCAAGAGTAGTACTTTGCTTTCAAAAAAACCCCAAACATATCAAAATTTGGTGGAGCAATATACAAAGCCTGAGCCATTACCCAGTTGCTGGAGGTAAGCTCTGTTTCTCCTCATTCACCTTCAAAACACCACCGGATCAAAGTCCTGTGCTAGCCAAGACACTGGAATAGCCATTTCCTTTTGTACATTTAACTGTGGTAGAGAAAGTTATTTTATGTCCCCATGCCTCTGTTCCTTTATTAAAGAGATCTGGTGCTAGGAGGAGTTGCTGCTTTAAGCATTTCTCCTCCCACATTTTGTTCTGCCTTGCTTTGAGTTTGTACAAAGCCCAGCAAGTGTTAGAGCCTAAACATGGATATAGTAATAGAGCCCTTGGGAAAGATGGCACTTCCATGGCTGCAGGTGCTGAAATACTCGCCCTGAGATCTCTGTTTCATTAGATCTGCTTGACAGCCTCCTTAGTACTGGAAAGGTTATTCTAGCACTGTGCCTATGTGAAAGAAGTCAGGATCTGATCTGGACAGAGATCAGCCTCCCAGAAGCACTGCCACATTTGGCACAGCCCAGCTGCCAATCTTCACAAAAATGCCAAGAACTGGAAAGATGAAGAACAACTCTCCTGGGCCCTGCAACAGGTCATTCAAGGTCAAATCAGGGTGGTAATATGGGGAAATGCACTCTGCTGGAGCTCATCCTGTGCCCATTCTGCAAGGAAAACTACAGTCTTTAGGGCTGTCACTTTCCTTCACAACCACTAAATTCAGACAAACATTTTTTTAAAAAAAAAATCTCAGAAAAAGTTAAACTAACAAACTCTAAATAGGGAAAGGTGTTAAATTATGTGTGGCCTCATTCTTGTGCTCTCCCTGACAAACAAAATGTGGCCAAAAGAGAATTACAAGCTATGAAACTGTTAAACTTTCCTTGGACTCTTTATTTCAGATTCCTTATGAAGAAGTTGTTAGACTGGATATGTTGGCATGGTGTATGATATAAGCCATGAGGAGAAGGGAAAAGAGGGATTCTCTTTTCTCTATATGCACACACACTCACAAACACGTGTATACATGCATTGACATTGAAATGAATGAGCCCATTCATAGTAAACACACTTTCTGTTGGTTTATTAGGCTTGGAACCAAGTCACACCATCTTAACCTGCCAGAGTTAAGTTGTACATACCAGAAAAATGTCTCACCTGCAGTACCTGTCAGGCTATTCATATTAAAGCAAGTCCTACAATTTCTACTGTCCATGCACCAAGTCCTAAAGATCTTTCACAGCCTTGAAAATGTGCAGGAGGATCTGGACAGAAAGATTGGGGTACCTGGTGAGTCGTTGGGACTCATCACCTCCTTAGGAGGCAGGCAGTGTTTCCCACAGGAATGACTGTCAGTGGGAGGAGGACATTCCTTGAGGTTCCCTTTTCAGATACTTCTCAGAATCCCTCTCTCTGGGTGGGTTGGCATCTCCTCTGCTAGGAGGAGCAAATGGCCTATCTCCCACCAGGTCTTAGCTGATCAATCATAAGTGGAAGGCAAGTTGCCTCTAGACTATCTTCTGGCCCTCAGTTGCTCCTCTCTCTGTGGTCTTCAGTGCTACTCGGCACCAAAGATGTTGGGAAAAATCCTCTGTCTGCATCCAGCTGTCTGTGTGCTGCAACAAGAGCCTCACAGTGCCCTGCCAAGCTGCTCAGCCTTTGAAGGCACAGCCCCAAATACCACACGTTCCATTCCAAGGCAGAATGTAATGACAGCTATAATTAAAACCGTTATTAATGCAAACACATGAAGTCACAATAATAACTAAACTGTCCAACAGTGTCTGAAGTGGTGTCTCACTTCCTGTGGAAGATTAGACCTGTTCCAGTCAGAAGACAGGATAGCTGCTTCTCCTGGCTAGTTAATAACCTGGAGACCTATTGTCTAAACACAGTATATTTGTTCGTGTCTCATACACTGCTTTTCACCCATCAGAAGCTCACTGGGACTAGCACATAGCTGGCATGTTTGGTTGATGCTGGCTGGATGCCAGATGCCCACCAAAGCTGCTCTATCACTCCCCTCCTCCACTGCACAGGGGAGAGAAAATACAGTGAAAGGCTCATGGGTCAATATAAGGACAGGGAGACATCACTCACCAGGTACCATTACAGGCGAAACAGGCTCAACTTGGGGAAATTACTTTAATATATTATTAATCAAACCAGACTAGGATAATAAGAAAATAAAAACTTAATCATAAAACACCTTCTCCTGAACCCTCCCTTCTTCCTGGGCTCGACTTCCCTCACAATTTTCTCTACCTCCTCCCCTGCAGCAGCACAGGGGAATGAGGAATGGGGCTGCACCAGGTACATAATATGCTGTTCCTGCCACTCCTTCCTCCTCAAGGGGAGGACTCCCCACACTCTTCCCCTGCTCCAGTCCCTCCCACAGGAGACAGTACTTCATGAACTTTTCCGATGTGAGTCCTTCCTAGAGGCTTCAGTTCTTCGTGAACTCCTCCGGTGTAGATCCCTCCCACAGGGTGCAGTCCTTCAGGAACAGACTGCTCCAGAGTGGGTCCTCCATGGGGTCACAGGTCCTGCCAGCAAACCTGCCCCAGTGTAGGCTCCTCTCTCTGTGGGGCCATAGTTCCTGCTGGGACTGTGCTCCAGCATGGGCTTGCCATGGGGTCACAGCCTCCTTCAGGCATCCACCTTCAGAGTAGGACCCTCCATGGGCCGCAGGTGGATATCTGTTCCACTGTGGATCTCCATGGGCTGCAGGAGGACAGCCTTCCTCACTGTGGTCTTTACCACAGGCTGCAGGTGAATCTCTGCCCTGGTACCTGGAGCAACTTGTCCTCCTCCTCCTCCTGCTTCACTGATCCTGGTATCTGCAGAGCTGTTGCTCTCCCATATTCTCACTCCCATCTCTGACTGCAGTTGCCCTTGTGCAGCTTTTCCCCCTTGTTGAATCTGTTATCCCAGAGGTGCTACCACTGTCACTGATGGGCTTGGCCTTGGCCAGCTGTGGTGTGTCCATCTTGGAGCCAGCTGGCATTGGTTCCATAAGACAGAGGGGAAGCTTCCAGGAGGTTCTCACAGAAGACCACCTCTGTAGTCCCTCTGCTACCAAAACCTTACCAGGCAAACCTAATACATACAATTAAGCCAACACTGCACTGCAAATGGCTTACATTTACACACNCAGAATCCCTCTCTCTGGGTGGGTTGGCATCTCCTCTGCTAGGAGGAGCAAATGGCCTATCTCCCACCAGGTCTTAGCTGATCAATCATAAGTGGAAGGCAAGTTGCCTCTAGACTATCTTCTGGCCCTCAGTTGCTCCTCTCTCTGTGGTCTTCAGTGCTACTCGGCACCAAAGATGTTGGGAAAAATCCTCTGTCTGCATCCAGCTGTCTGTGTGCTGCAACAAGAGCCTCACAGTGCCCTGCCAAGCTGCTCAGCCTTTGAAGGCACAGCCCCAAATACCACACGTTCCATTCCAAGGCAGAATGTAATGACAGCTATAATTAAAACCGTTATTAATGCAAACACATGAAGTCACAATAATAACTAAACTGTCCAACAGTGTCTGAAGTGGTGTCTCACTTCCTGTGGAAGATTAGACCTGTTCCAGTCAGAAGACAGGATAGCTGCTTCTCCTGGCTAGTTAATAACCTGGAGACCTATTGTCTAAACACAGTATATTTGTTCGTGTCTCATACACTGCTTTTCACCCATCAGAAGCTCACTGGGACTAGCACATAGCTGGCATGTTTGGTTGATGCTGGCTGGATGCCAGATGCCCACCAAAGCTGCTCTATCACTCCCCTCCTCCACTGCACAGGGGAGAGAAAATACAGTGAAAGGCTTATGGGTCAATATAAGGACAGGGAGACATCACTCACCAGGTACCATTACAGGCGAAACAGGCTCAACTTGGGGAAATTACTTTAATATATTATTAATCAAACCAGACTAGGATAATAAGAAAATAAAAACTTAATCATAAAACACCTTCTCCTGAACCCTCCCTTCTTCCTGGGCTCGACTTCCCTCACAATTTTCTCTACCTCCTCCCCTGCAGCAGCACAGGGGAATGAGGAATGGGGCTGCACCAGGTACATAATATGCTGTTCCTGCCACTCCTTCCTCCTCAAGGGGAGGACTCCCCACACTCTTCCCCTGCTCCAGTCCCTCCCACAGGAGACAGTACTTCATGAACTTTTCCGATGTGAGTCCTTCCTAGAGGCTTCAGTTCTTCGTGAACTCCTCCGGTGTAGATCCCTCCCACAGGGTGCAGTCCTTCAGGAACAGACTGCTCCAGAGTGGGTCCTCCATGGGGTCACAGGTCCTGCCAGCAAACCTGCCCCAGTGTAGGCTCCTCTCTCTGTGGGGCCATAGTTCCTGCTGGGACTGTGCTCCAGCATGGGCTTGCCATGGGGTCACAGCCTCCTTCAGGCATCCACCTTCAGAGTAGGACCCTCCATGGGCTGCAGGTGGATATCTGTTCCACTGTGGATCTCCATGGGCTGCAGGTGTATATCTGTTCCACTGTGGATCTCCATGGGCTGCAGGAGGACAGCCTTCCTCACTGTGGTCTTTACCACAGGCTGCAGGTGAATCTCTGCCCTGGTACCTGGAGCAACTTGTCCTCCTCCTCCTCCTGCTTCACTGATCCTGGTATCTGCAGAGCTGTTGCTCTCCCATATTCTCACTCCCATCTCTGACTGCAGTTGCCCTTGTGCAGCTTTTCCCCCTTGTTGAATCTGTTATCCCAGAGGTGCTACCACTGTCACTGATGGGCTTGGCCTTGGCCAGCTGTGGTGTGTCCATCTTGGAGCCAGCTGGCATTGGTTCCATAAGACAGAGGGGAAGCTTCCAGGAGGTTCTCACAGAAGACCACCTCTGTAGTCCCTCTGCTACCAAAACCTTACCAGGCAAACCTAATACATACAATTAAGCCAACACTGCACTGCAAATGGCTTACATTTACACACAACTAATTCTGGCCCATTGCTGACAGATAAGATGTATTAGGAAAGAAAATACCTTTAATATCCATCATTAGCTCCTTACCTGTATATCCCAACAAAATTAGCTCAGAGGAGTCAGAATAATAGTAAGTACATAGTTCATAGTGTTCTGTTTTGGACTTTTTTCCCCCCGGTTTCTGTAAATATTCTATGTGTACTTTGCTCTAGGCAGTTTTCCCTCTGTTCCATCATACAACACTTTCCTACACCTTGATCTTTATTTCTGGCATATGCAGCAGAATTTAAGAGCTTCTTCATTTAAGGTCACTCTCCTCTTTCTGCCAGGATTTTTCTTTTTTCCTCAAAGAACCCATATCAATCTTTGTGACTACTATTCACATACTTTTTAATAAAAACTTACTAATCATGATTCCTCAAACAGGATTTCATGTAGTGGTAGTAGTTTCCCACACTCATAAGACTGATGAGGAATATGCTGATTTTGTCACTATCATTTTAATCTTAATTACTTTGTATAGACCCTCACCCTAGGTAGTCGGTCTATACCCATGGTTCTTAGTTCACCTCACAACACAAAGTTTATTTTTATTAGGATATCAGGCTAATGTTGAACTTGCCCACATATGTCAAACACTTTAAAAAGTGAGTCTGCATCTCCAGATCTCTTCCAGGTTCAGATTCAATTTACAAATCATCCATTTGTAGTGGGGGGTGGGGGGGAAGTAAGCTGTGAATTCTCTGGAGTGTTCACAAGGCCATTTTCAGTAACACCAATAAGTGGTCTGCAGTCGATTTCAGCTAATAAAATAGTAATAGCTAAGGCCTCCCACAACTAAGACATCAAGTCTTTTACAACCATGCCAAAGCCTCCTTTTCTATCTGAGCTTATTAACTCTCATTTCCTGTTAGCATCTACTATTCATAAACCACAGTCTCTAGCTGTGACCACTCTCCTGCAAGAAGACTGCACTGAAATCCTGAAATCCTGCTTTGAAACACCTGTGGACAATATAGTTTTGTGCATGCCATCCTCTTAAAATTAATTCCTTTTACTTCTGAGACTTTTTATTAAGGTCAGGCAATGTCATTGTGTAGGAGCATTCTCTATTTATTTATTCAGGCATCAGTATAAGGTACAATTGTCTTAATGTAATCCATCATTCCCAGAAATCTACTATTTCTTTGTCAACTGCAGTGGTTTCACTGTTACCTATATGTCTTGCCGAATAACCTTCTTTCTCAGGTATGTTATTTATGTTACAGAAAATTTACATTTTGCTGGCATCACACTAGTCCATCACCTCTGTTTCTGTTCCAGGATGCTCAAAGATTCCAGTTATTCTCTTCTGACATTTCAGTTTCTTTTAGCATTTTTCCCATATTAACATATTGTCTATGGTGCCCCAATTTCCTCTGTGCTATCGAAAGCATTTGTTTTGTTATACGAACAGAGTTCTATGCACAACCTAAATGGAAGTCTGAATAAACAAGGTTTTCTCAGTAAGACATGGAAGACACACAAAACGTGCTGTGTTTTTCCAAAAACTTTTCCTGGAGCCCTGCTGATACATCCAGCATATGAAAAAAAATCTGGTATTAGACAATATCTCTGAAAATTATCCCAAAACAACTACTGTGACATTTTTTTCTTTTTTTTATGTCTGTCTTTTTTTTTTTCTGGTCTATCCAGACAGAAAACATTCTGTCCCTATTTTCTTCTCTAGAGATGAACAAAGAATTTATCCACAGCTCATTCTGCTACATCTTTTGTAACAGAATTCTTGGGGTAATAAACTCACCCAGATTCTCTTTTTTTGCTTCTTTCTTCAGAAGAATGGAATTTGAATAGGAAGAGGGACTGAAGGGAGTCTGACTGTCTCCTCGGATTGTGTTCTGCTCAGAGACAGCTTGTTCCCTAGCTGGTGTCCTCTGATGCTTCCTCAGGTATACTGTCCTCCTGTCCTCTCTCACAGGTGCATCATCCTGATGAGAATAAAGGCAGGACACATTATTTATTCCATAATGAATAGTTTTCTCCATAAAGTTAATACAGACTGTATCTGTCCACTTTATTTGCTCTGATGTTAACTTTAGTTGCTATTAGTTTACCCCTGTAAACCTCTCCGGACTCTCCATTATCTGCTTCTTGTCAGGAGGATAACATTATTTCAATCAACACACCATCATGTGCACCAGTATCCAATTTAAAATTAATAAATGTCTTACTTGCTTTCAGGGTGATAGTTCATTCATCTTCTGATGAATTGGTCTTATGAAGAATCCCCCAGAGCAAATGGTGCTGTCATTGATCTCCTGCATGCTGCTTCTTACAAACTATTTCAGTGATGTAATCTAGTGCATACCTTCTTCCAGTTTATGGCTTGCACTACTTTTTATGCCATCTACAGGCCCAGATGCTGTTCTTGTAGGTTGCCAATTATAACTTCATCAAACATTTTTCTTTGTGCTGTTGTGGATTCTCAGTTATGTCCTCCCCTTCATTCTGAACTGGGCACCTGATTAGTTTGACAAGCTCTATCTTCTTTGTCAAGAGTTATTTCGTGATGTTCCAATGATTTGTTCCAGATCCCAGTCACAGTCTCCTTTTGTAACCTTCATTGTTATGGATTTCACCTTCTTTTTGAATACATTTTTCTTCAAAGTAAAAAAAAAAAATTAACAAGAAAAATAAAAAAAAAAGAAAAAAAAAGAAATTCTTATATTTCATTATTTCAGAGTAAAATACACCTGAAAACTTTCGCAGTTAATTCTGACTGCTTAAGCAACTGGAAACCAAAGAAACCTGTCAGGACTTCAGTACAACCTATTATAAGACAGAGTTATCTTTTAACTGTCTTTCCTTTGTAAGCAGATAAAAAGGATGGGATCATTCACATCTTCTACTGTTATCTCCCACTCACCCAGTTTTCTTTGCAGTGAAATTTTTCATTGCTTCATTAGTCCACTTAAGATGCTTTCTTCCTTCCTTTTTATTTCCAGCACCACCAGTTACCTCTTGGTGATTAATTTGTGTACAAGAACCTGACCTGGTATTTTGCCCATTTCCCATTGCTGTGGGTAGCTGTATCAGTTCCAAGGTCCTATACCAGACTGATCATCTGGGACCCAAAGCCTTTACATGCTCTGTGGCTTGCCAGTGCAGTGGTTCATAAGTGCCACACTGACAAGGCTGACACCTTGAAGGAGTTTCTAAGGCACAGAGGTTGCTTTGCTGCCTCAGGGGATTATAGAGCCTGAAGCCATATTAACTGTTGAACAGATTTCTCTCTCAGATACTAAGGTTTCTCACAGTCACTGAATTTGTCTTCTGTCCAAACCTCACAGAGTAAGTTTCCCAAATGGGTAAGTATGCCTCCTTCTTGAAGGTCCATTTTTCTACACTGAAAGACATTTCTTCTTTCTAAACCATCAGAAGAACCAGGACAAGGCAATTCCTCTCATCATTTCCTAGGTGTGCAAGCCACATTGCACAGGCTCGGTAAATCTAACAGTTCTTGGAAGGAGTGGATCCCTTACATATGCAAGGTGCAGATGGTTTGCACACATTCAGTAAGCTTGCTGCTCTCAAGATGCACAGGACTTAGAATATCTGGTCCAAGATCAGTGGTGCAGTAATAAATAAGAAAGACAAATAAACTCACACCTCTGGTATAAAAAAGAAGCAGGTGAATACCACAACAGATACATTGAAGGGAGAAAATACAATTTCCCTCTGCTTGTCCTTGACTACATCTTTATCATACAATCCATGGAAATCACTGGCTTGCCTCTTCTAAGACTATCTCACCCTTGCTCAGAATGACAGATCTCTGAACATGATGAGCAAGGCTGAAACTACACTCTAGGCCCAAGCAGGTTGTCAGATGCCTGAAAATCCATTATAAATAAAAGCAGTCTTCAAATTCCATATGGTTAGAATTGCCATAAGACAGAAGGGCATCATCTGGAAAACTTAAAACACAGTTTTAAGCAGAGCCAGGAGAAAGGAGAAAAAAAAGAGGAAAAAAAGAAAAAGGAAAATTACTCAAAGTTACCTCTTATCTTGTTTTTTTATTCCTGAAAGACAGAGTTTGAATATGTTGTACACCTCAGTGATATAACAGGTAAAAATGAAAGATCTATATATGAGTTGCATACATAAGCATATCTGCAAATTTGTAAAAGGTCTGAGGCTGCTGCAAGGCCTGACACAGTGAGTAGTGTTGCAAATTATCTCTGTGTCTCCTGACCACATAAACAAAGCTGTGTCTATATAATAACTGAGAAAGATGCAACCTTGGCCCATGAGCTCCTGCCAAAAGGATGTACTCTCAGATTTTGTTGAGGCCCTTTACAAGCCAAAACTGAATTTGAAGTTAGACCACAGTAATAATACACCTATGGAAAGATCCAACAAATCCATACCATAATAATAATCTTTTCTAGGTTCTCCTGACACCTGGTTTTGACTAAAATCCTTGCTATCAAGCAGAAACATATTATAGGACAGTGCAAGAATTTATAGAAAATTTTCCTCTTATGTGTTCACAACTCATAGGCTTTTTTAAGAGCTGCTACTATGGTTTTGGTCTCCTCACTGTGTAAATTCAGGAGGATTTACACATAAGGGCTAGTCTGTCATCTGTTTATGGAATGTTCAGCTCTTTCAGGGGAATAAACTGTCTGACTTAGCCAAATTTTCTTTCTCCAAATTCCATGTTCTCATAATCCCTGCAGAGCTAGAGATTCCAGGAGAAGTGTTGCTATTACAGACCAATGTGAGGCCAACCTTAACTCATATTCAGGGCTCTGGAAGCACTTTTCTTAATCCAAAACAAGAAGTCAGATTAAATTTTTCCTCCCAACTCTGAGCAAATCCATCACTTTAAACACTCGCAGCTTAAAAGTATTAATGTTTTTCCCTTTTGAATTTGGCAAGATTCTCCTGAGTGACTGAGAATTCTGATTGTTTCAAGTTGGAACTGCATAGGTCATTGTGTCCTTAATAAAACCAAATGAGAGTGGTTTTACTGAGATCATTCAAGGTACATTGTGGTTATGCTGGCTGATGACATAGCCATATATTTAGCACCATTTCAAGTCATAAAAACTTGCTCTCAATTTTTTTTTCTTGACTTGTAAAGTTTATTGACTGGTCACACGTGCACAATTGTAAAATCCCCAAATCACAGAATATGCCAAATTGGGAAGGATCATCTAGTGACTGGACAAATCTTCCAAATGTCAGTACCCTCTTCAAAACATGTTTGCCATTAAACTGAGGTGGCACATGGTCATTTTTATGGCCAATGGACCATTTTACAGAAAATGTGACTGAGTGAAAACAGGACTACTGCAGAGATTTTCTCCTCTATTATAAGCAGTTTAAATACCAGGATAATTTGTGTTCCTCTCTTGATTATCAAAAAAATCGTCTGAAAAGTCTGGAGCTAATGGGTAGAGACACAAAAAGGAAGTTTAGAGCTTTGTCAATTGCTTTCATTCTGGAAGATATCTGAGTTTGGCTTTAAAAGAATTTTTGAAAAAGCAGACACTGAGGTAGTATGGAAAGCCCTGTATATACTCTGGTGGGGGAAGGGAAAGGAGGTCCTATTATTACCATTTCTATTCCTAACTTCAGAGGGGAGTGGCATTTTAGGGGGAAAAAAAAACAAAAAACAAAACCACTGTATCATCTGATCCTTCTCTTTCCATAAAGCAATATCCTCAACAAGACAGTTTTGAGGTCCAACCTTCTCAAAATACATAGAAGTTGAAAATTATTCCTGACTATTGAAGCTGGTAATCATAACATATAGACAACACTGACTAACCAAAGGTCTTGTGACCAAATTCATATCCAGAGATAACTGGCTGTGTAGCACAGACCTTACCTCATTGAACAACCCACCCTCAGATGAGCCTGAATTCATGGGGCTGGTTTTGATCAATACCAAGCATTTTCTCTGCCCTTTCTGGTATTCTTAAAGAAAACAGGATACCGTGTCTCCCTATAGCTTTTGTTCATAACACGATTTAAAGGATTGAGGGTTCCTAAGAAATTTCTAACCAAGTACAATAGATTTGGAGGTCTATGACATTGCAGCTTCATTTGGCCATCCATCAACATTTCATAACCCTAAGCACATTACCTTGACCAGCAATGTGAAATGTGAATGAACTACAACACTGACAAGGTTGAGCCTCGAGAGACGGTAAAGAGACAGAGAAAGAGAAGGGGTGGTGGGGAAAAAGCTTGCTGAAGAGAGGTCTAAAATAAGAAATAAAATTACCATTTCTAATTTTGAAAAATAAGATAAATGAACACCAACAACACAAGTTTTATTATCTTTGAGTTTTGTAAAGCAGGAGGGAAAAGCTGTCTCTCTTGCTCTCAGATCCTGATATGTTAAAATCCAAAATACATGATATAATAAGGAAAGTTAAATGTCCTTCCAGTACTCAAACTATGCCTGAAAAATTAGTCTGAAGTCTCTGTTCTACCCTTAAGGTAATTTTTCTAAACATCATGATCAGAGGTAGTAGGTCCAGGAAGGGAAATAAATTTAGTCCTGATGAGGTTGAGGCCATAGGCCATGCCATGTGCCAGAGAGAGAACTATATGGCAAACTTGTGGACAACAGGTGGATTTTTGCTTCCATTGACTAAATGGTCTCTTCTTAAGTCACATCACATTCATATCCCAGTCAATAGAGACCTATATTCAAGCCCTAGAGCTGGATGCAAGATAACAGGTTTTGTTAGTAAATATGTGGATGGTCTGCAGCTGGCAATCTGACCTGGAAAAAGAAACTTCAGCAGCTGACAGTGAAAAACTCTACTTCAATACACAAGTGCTTCAGAAAGTTCCAGCTAAGCCCCAGGTTTACTAAAAGGATACCCTGCCTTGCTAGACAATGCTTTCAGCTTGCTCACTACAATCAGTTATAAGTGAACAGGGAATGGTCCTCAGAAAACAAGATGCTTATAAGCAATAGGTATTTTTTGGATCAAGGTAGTCCGCCCTCATTCACCCACTTTCCTGAACCCTGTCACAGGTCAGAGTGGAAGACTTAGGCAAAATTTATTAAATAAGCTCTACTGTTGAGTCATGAGGTGCAGAAAGGACTCCCTTGCTTTCTGAACCCCTTCTCAGAGAGGAGTCAAGGTGGAGCTGGACCCAATCTTAGCCTTGGATTATGTCAACAGTTTGAATTCAAGGAATTACAGATGTGTGATTGAACCACTTTTGTCCCACAGGTTTGAATTATTGGTAAAATTAGAATATTTATATAAAATGAATCATTTACTATTACAAATGATCAGGCAAATAATCAGAATTATTTACTACACAATATAAAAAGCTAACAATCTACTAGTAAATATGGTAGAAGTAGTAAAATATTATAGTGTAAGATAGGATAGGGCACTATACTAAAGCAATGGTTGAAGCAATTATATTAAAGCTAGCAAAGGGAAAATTATTATTAAGTAGAAATTTGATGTAACTCACCCATTCCAATGCTTGTGGGGAGATCTCTTTCTCTCAGCCTTGAGGAGCGTCTTTGGAGGGTGTTCTCAGCCAAGGGAGGAATCTCCACACATACACACAAGAAGGGTTATGTCCAAAGAACCTTGACTACATGAAAGGGGACTGGACTCTTATAGTATAAGGTGATTGACTAGTAGGCACAAATCTATAGACCAGTGGACTAGTTTATCTGTCAAATCCTGTTTCAAAAGCAGGATGTGATCCAAAGTCTAGTGAACCAGGATGGTTTTAACATAATTTAACACCAAGACATCATCCTGGCACCAGCAGTTGAGCTTGTCTGATCACCTGCACAATAGTGTTCTTTCTCTGATTGGATTTTAGATCTTATCAGGGTGGGCCTATCCTGCCACAGATCCCTCTGAAGCATGAAGGTTTTCCCTGAGTCATATATGGTCTTTAGCAGAGCCTTAGCCAGTCCAGCAATTCTGGGAAGCATCAGCCTATTACCCTTGTGTAGTAAAGCCAATATTACTAAGCGGTGACAGTTCCAGTGCTCCCGTACAGTGGATCCCATTAGGATGGGAGACAGGATGCAGTCTGTGGTGTCCTCTGCCACTAGGAGAAGTTACTTAGCTCATCTGACCAGTAAAGTAAAGCAATATTGTTTTATGACATATGGAAAAAACTAAAGGCAGAAAAAGTATGATTTAACGAAAAGTGATTTCTAGAGTGCCTGCTACAGATGGACTCAGCTGCACTGCATAAATTTTAAGGAAAGATTCCAGATTTTTGTGCCTTATTTGGTTTTGGGCTTTTTTCTCAGCCTGATACATTTCCCAGTGCAGGTTTCAGCTGCTTTACAGATTCAAAATTATGCTTTAATGGTTTGGGGTTTTTTCTTTCTTATAAGAAGTGGATTCTACAAATGCAAAA
Organism: Scytalopus superciliaris; assembly: GCA_013400415.1. NCBI lineage: Eukaryota > Metazoa > Chordata > Aves > Passeriformes > Rhinocryptidae > Scytalopus > Scytalopus superciliaris. Next base: position 203,169 of record VXBX01002924.1, read on the forward strand.
AATTATTTTTGTAGCAGACTTTTCTTTCTACATCCAATATTTTCTTGTGTCCATCAGGAACATGACAGACGTTTCATTACTGGCTTCATCAGCTTGAAAAGGTGGGATTTTCACCGTCAGATGATTACATCTACTAGTGTTTAAGATTTAAGGCATGTCTTCTACAAAAACAAGTGCGGTCTGGCATTTATGTCATTTCCAGGAATCAAATCATATTTCAGTCACCTATCTGCTGTTCTGTTGATCTTGAGGTACTATTTCCAAAAATCAGTGGTTTGAGTATGACTTTCAGACATATGCTTTTCATTGTAGGAGGCTGATGTGAAGAGGATGACGATCGACCAGTGTTTTATCAGTGTCCTACCATCACACCTGTCCACCAGTGCAATGTGGGACCTTTCTGTAGCTGTTTCACCAGCCATATCCACAGTGAGCACACTGCAAGTATTATCTCTGTTAATCACATATTTTGAGAACCCTAGAAATCGTTTTATAGCTCTTATACATTTCCATATTGCCTGGAAGCACGCTTAGTGGCCTGAAGCAGATCGAGCGTTTCATGAATTCGCTCAGGATGCTCTTTTATTCCTCTGTTTTCCCACCTGTAATATGTGTTATATTTCCTACGGAAGGATATGGTTGTGATTAGTTTTGAATGTTTGTGAGCCATTTTGAAGTTGAAAGGTTTGAAGTAGCAGGTTTTGGTTCAAGTTTACCTTAAGCAAAAGTAAGAGTGTGAAGAAAGTCTGTTGTAGCTCCAAGCAGCAAACAAGAATCACTACAGTATATATTGAGAAAATATACTGAGAAAACAGGTCCCTGAATATAGATTCAAAAGCTGGAAATACATTTTCATTACATTTGGAATCTCTTTAGTGCATTGAATGCAAATACTCACACTTTAAAAAGAGATTTTTTCAAAAACACAGACTAATATAAAGATACATACAAGAAAAAATTATAATTTTTCTGTACTGTTTATTAAAGTTTTGATACCTATGGTAAATATCAGTTACAAAATCAGGAAGAATACCACTGAATTTGTTTGACTAATCCTATAGCATAGTCAATCCCATAGTCAACAGGATCAAATTCCAGAAATTAGTCACTGCACAGTGACTGGAGTGGGGATTTTGTTCAAGATTCAGAGGCCTAAAATTAGTGGTTAACAGTGCAGATGCCTACAAAAGAATGAGGTGTCAATCTACTCAATAGGCAGGCAGATCGGTGGCAACATCAGCTGCCATTTCAGATGCTGTAGTGTATCCTGTGAGGTGTCAGCTGTCTCTCCAGAAGTTCTTTCATATGTATTACATCAAAACTCACTTGGAGGTCTCAGGTGCACCAGAACATTTCCCCTTTGCAAGTGATTCAGTAGTATCTGGAATAGACTCTATTGACTGAATTAACTAGTGGGAGTGCTGGGATTGGCATCAAAACACACATTATCAGTACCCATATGGAGGCCAGACAGTATCCCACTCCAAGCTGTAACCAATCCCTGAGCCTGAAGTATGTCATTACATAAACCACCTTTCTCAAACTATGATTATTTGACCTTTATTAAATAACTAATGGAATAATCATACTAGCCCAGTTCCTGGGAGCTAAAAAACATCCCATTTATTTTAAAGGTGTTTTAACCAATTGTTCCGAAGGATCCTTTTGACATTCTTAGAGGAACTGTGTGAGGCTGGGAGAGTGCAGGGGACCCAGTAGGCAGTGCTGGGAACTGTTCTCCAGCATATAGCTGTGGAAGAAATAGCTCTCGTCCAGAGGAAAAGGAGGTTCTGTTATTCCTGTCCATTTCAATGAGCAAAGGTCCTTTCTGGATCACAGCAAAGGGAAAACAGAGCTTCCAGACATTCTTCCTGCTATATAGCAAGAAGATGAACCTCCTGCCTTTGAAACTTCCAATAGGAAGGAATATTATAGGATAGGGAGAGTAAAAAAAAAACTGGAATGAAAGCTTTTTGTGATATGACACTGTCTTCTTAATGCTGGCAAAGTTATTTGTTAGTACAATGCAGAGAGAGCTATTTTTGTACCCTTTTGGACAATCTTTATAAATTTCTCATGTAATAAAGATCTGGTTTAGGCAAGAGAAGGTCAGCTTTAGAATTCTGAGCAACATGCACCTAACAAGTGGTTCAAGAACTGTCACCACGCTAGCACTGTATCACTGGCACCAGGACAGCAGAAAAAAAGTGGTGAAAAGCAAGAGCAGAAACCTGCTCCTTGAGACACAATTATTCATGCAGTTCCACCAAGCAGTGCATCATGACACTGGCTTTTGCTATACTGCAGCAAAAGACCTTCTTTAGGACTAAGTATGAGATTGTTAGATGGCTAGGGATTCCTGAAAGTCACCATAGCCAAGATTAGCAGAACTTCACCACCAGCACAAAATGAGAAAGAACTGTAGGATCAGGAGTGGTGGGAAAATCCATGGGAAGTACTGATAATTTCTATCCAAACTTGTTCTCACTGGAGCTCAGTGGTCATATTATTCAGGCCAGCAGGAAAACCTGGAGGAAAACAGTTGCAAAGAAAGACCACAGAGACTTGCTGTCAAGGAAAAGAGCTGATGACTTTTGCCCCTCAGATAACTTTTTATAGATATGCAAACATCACAGAGCAAAAAAGCACTGAAGTACTATTCTACCCACAACGAAACCATGATTCTTACATCCAGTGTAACCCACTCTTTCTTCTAAGAGTCACAAATACCATATTTTGCAGGTGGCTCTCAGAGAATGCCAAAGGATGTGAAAATACTCATGCATTCAGACAACTCCTGACTGAGCACCCATCTGAGGAGATTCCAGAATGAGAGCTACTAAAGGAAGTGTTGTAAGGAAAAAGCATTTGTTAAATTTGTCTCAGATGTCATATTTTTATTAATTACAATAACAAAGAAATATCACCCTTTGTTTCCATTTAATCTTTTTGGGGGAGGGGTTGTTAGCAAAACCAATAGACCTAGGATGCCTCTCAGCCTATCACACATTTTAGTAGGATGTCAGAAATCTCCAAGAGCAACAGCATTGCACAGGAGCTGCTGATAGCTCCTCAAATGCATAGATTATTCTATTTTTGATGATATGCGTATGTCAATCTCAGAGCAAAATTGAGCCCTCAGGGCAAAATTCTTCTCTCAGATCCACACATCAATGGGAGTTCCCCTCATGCAGCAAGAACAGACTATGGGAGGTGAGAGCTGCTGTGTAGGTCAGGATAGGAAATTTTGTCTGTAGTGTTTATTTTTGAAACAGTAAATTGAAAATATAAATATAATTTTCTGTCATAACAAAATATTGGAAAAAAATCTAAATCTGCCCTACCAGCATCACAAAAAAAACATAAACAAACATAAACAAATATTTATCTCAGGGGTTTTGGAGTGAAAGGGAAGGTAAAACTATGTCTTCAGAAAAAAATGAATATATCAAATTCTTCCTCTACAATGGTGAATTTCTTCAGAATGAAAACACTCTTTATTATAACAAACTCACTGGGGACAAGGTGCTTGAAGATTCAGGTCTGTGTAATTCTTCATAAGGTGAGAAATCACATTCCTAGTGCCTTCAGGCCTTCACAGGCTGTCTGGACACATATGTAAAGAAGAAAAGTCTCATTCCACCACACTCACCATTAAGCATGTCCAGGAATAAAATGGAATTCTTTTTTCCACAGGGGTTGATGAAGAAGAAGGATCACTAATCTAGAGTAGCCGCTCAGGAGCTCTGGTGCAACCTTCCCAGTTCTCACAGGCAAATTGTATATGTAAATTTTGGGTTTAAGTGTACTAAAGCACACGTGTACAAAGAAAGCAGCCAGTCAAGGATTTAGCATTGCTGCCAGAGTGTGTATCTGAGACAGATCTGTGTTCACTTTACAGATGCTTTTCTTTGCATGTTTTTTTAATGATAAAACTAATCCCTTCACAGTGAAGTGGTACAGAACCTATACCTTCTTTCAATTCCTAATTCTCTTCAAATAGTAATTTAAAAATTAACAGCTATTGAAATAATTTTTAAAGGTGCAAATTGGGCCATATATCCTATACTGACTGTCTGAATGCATGTGAATTTCAGCTGAAAATTCCAGGCTGCTGGTGTCCGGTTTTAATGCTGGTGGTCTGATTTAGTCTTTCTCTCTTGCTTCTGCTATTTCACCTCTTTCAACATCTTCTTGCTTGAAAACTTCCATACTCATTAGTCACTATTGAGATCATTAGCACACAGTCTTGGGTCTCTACAACTACTATAAACAAAGATATAAACTGCTTTCTCACGTTTCTTGCTGGAGTTTTGGAAGCATTGGATATTGCAAGAGGGTAAGTGGCCTTACAGTTTCAGACAGATACAGTACAAGCAAAGCAGCAGCCAGGGACAACACCTAAGGCTTTGGAAAGATGTCACTATTTTGAATTATTAACAAGAAACAATCTAAATTAGAAACTCCACTAATGTGCCTGTAGGAACCACATACCCCCAACACAAACATTTATGAATTAGGTAAGCTTTTAAGTACTAATTAAATAAATATTCAGCTATAACCCATTCTGCCTGTGGACATGTAGTTAGAAATCTTTGTTATCCTGCTAGAGACACCATGAATATAAAATGGTAACGAGGACAGCTATAAAAAGTTTGCATTCTATTTCCGCTTGATAAATGTCAAACTTTGTTTTTGTTAGTGCCTCTCTGGGAAATATTTCTCAGGCAGTTTTTTAACCATAACCTGAGAAGAATATTTAATTGCAGGAATAATCACTGTTGAGTATCAAAATTAACTTAATACTCATTAGTTTGACTATGGCAGTACTTCTTAACTTGTCTTGTAAAATTTGTGCAATGAATAATTGAAAAGCTGTTATTGAAATAACCTCTTATTTTCTAACATGGTTGCTTATGTTCCCCCAATGAAACCGCATCTGTTGCCATAGATACCATTATTTTCTGAAATAAACATTATTTTTTTTCTCTTTCCTACGTCCACATACAAAAAGCTAAACTATGCCACCTTTTCCAAGTGCATATACTGTAGCTACAACAGCTTAATAATAATAATAAAAAAATAATAATGATAAAAGCCTCTCTTACCTCAACATGCAGACACTTCAGTGACATGAAAGATGGTAATTCTCAAAGTTTATTAAACACAGCACAGCATGTACATAGACAATCTTTAAAGGAGTGACCTTTCTGGGAGTCTTGTCAATGTGTGAACATGAGGAGGTGGAGTACCACTAACAAGATATGTGGGACAGGGGGACATTTATATAAAAAGCAAGCCTCCCAATGTGTGCTTCTTGTGTCTCTTGTGTTCTACTCCTCTGGCCTCTGAATGCTTGGAAAAGAACCTTTAATTCCATGGCTGGGTTGAATTCGGGGCAATTTTATTTGATTAATTGGGTGGTCCTTTTTAACCTTGCTCTTCTGCAGCACAGAGAGTTTGGGTAATTTTCAAAAGTCTCCTATGCCATTTCCAAAAATAGCACTTAGTTCAAGGAACTTAGAAGCCTACCCTCAGGGATCAGTCCTGTAATGTCTGTGCTAAGGTAGCCTCATGTAGTAGTCCTGAAGGAAACACACTGTAGCAAAGAAAACATCTCATACTTCTAGTAGCTGAGAGGCAACTATGTTTCCAGATATAGCTTCTCTGTCAACTATTACACATGCAAAGCAGGTGAATAAAGGACAAAATAACACCCCAGAAAATAAACCACAAATGCACCTACAAGTGAGTAGAAGAAGCATCATACAAGTTTCATCCTGATCCACTTCTGACTGTGGTCAGGGAGGTATGCAAAGATAACAGACGCTTATAGTTGAGACCCAAAACAAGGACCTGGAGAGTAGTGGATACAAATCAGCAGTTTGTCCTGCATCTTCAGCAGAACCACACTAAAGAATGCAAGCAGTACTCAGCCTTCACAGTGGGGTAAGATATGTGTGGATATTCTGAACATTTGTTTGGGTTTTTAAGATCACTTCCTCAAAGTACAATCAACACAGAGCAAAAGCAGACCATCTCAATCCCCAAAAGCCAAAGCAGAGAGATGTGCCTTGCAGCATACCTCAAGGGACAAGGAAACTATTTTGGACCACTTTAGGAAGTAGATCCCAAAGGGAATACCTTGATAGCAGCTGCCTTTATACACTGGAACATTTTCAGAGTAATCTTTACTGACCAATCAAAACTTCAAGAGAGACATGGCCTTTTTGTAGGTAAGTCTGAAGCCACTCATAGCTTTAAATACGAAAACCAACTCAAATATCACCAGAAAACAAACAAGCAATCACTGCTGAGAACAGGATGGTGGCTACCAGCAAGAGACTCCAACATCTGAGTCAACATAAGATGTAACTCTATTTGCAATACACTGTGATATTCTATAATTTACACGTCCTAGCTAGCATTACTCTTCCTTCATGTAAGTATAAGGACACCTAGATCAAGAAGATATAACTTGCTAGGCCCTATAAACTTCATAGATGACAGCCCAAGTGAAAGGCTGAGACTAGACTAGCTTGTGACCTGGCTGTGCTGTGGAGCATAACAGTACAGTTACTTTTTTAAATTCAGTGTTAGCTGGGCAGTGATAGTTATAATCATTTTTCAGAAAACTGCGAAAACTTATGCAATATGACTTTAGCCTATTTATAGAAAGAACAGTATGGACTAGAGTTACCAAGAAAGATTCTGTATAAAGCAAATATCCATATAAAAGGAATAAAGCACCAATAAGTAACTCATTCTGTCACCCACAGGGATCTTGACAGGATTGAGAGGTGGGCCCATTCAAAACTCATGAAGTTCAAGGATAAGTGCAAGGTGCTGCACGAGTGTCAGGACAATCCCAAGCACAAATACAGGTGGGTGGAGAATGGATGGAGAGCAGTCCTGAGAAGGAGGACGTGGTGATGTTCATTGATGAGAAGCTCAACACGAATCAGCAATTTGTGCTTGCAGCCCAGACAGCCAAATGTAGCCTGGGCTGCTCCAAAAGTGGCACAACCAGCAAGTCAAGGGAGGTGGTTTTTCCACTCTGACCTTGTGAGACATCAACAGGAGTGGATGTGGACCTGTTGGAGCAAGGCCAGAGGAAGGCTTCAAGCATGATCAGAGGGCTGTGTAGACAGGCTGAGAGACTTGGGCTGTTCAGCCTGGAGAAGAGAAGGCTTCAGAGAGACCTTATAGCAGCCTTCCAGTACCTAAATGGGGCTGACAAGAGAGATGGAGAGGGACTTTTTACACGTACATGTAGTGACAGGACAAGAAGTAATGACATTAAACTGAATTAGAATAGTTATTAGGAAGAAATGCTTTACTGTGAGGTTGATGAAGCACTGAAACAGATTGCCCATAGAAGTGTGCAAATGCCCCATCCCTGGGAGTGTTCAAGGCCTAGCTGGATGGCGCTTGTAGCAATCTAGTCTAGTGGAAGGTGTCCCTGCCCATATCAGGGGAGTTGGAACTTCCAACCCAAACCATTCCACAATTCTGTCATTCTGTGAACTAAGAATGCAGATAAATTAAAGTAATTACAACAATCTGAGAGAAACTATCACTTTCCAGGAAAAACTATCCCTTTCTGCAACAGCAAAACTTATCAGGTCTAAAGTAAAGCGAATGAGACACAGAAAGATATTTACAGTAACAGGCCTGAGAACCTACTTTTTCTCAGTTCTTGAGATGAATATAGTTTTGATAAAGATCTAGATTTGAAAATTTAAAGGAGATAAGTGATTTGAACTCAACAGTATCTTCTCCCTTATCCTCCATTGTTGTTCTTCTTCAAAATTACTCCAGACCTCACACTATCATCTAGTGTATAATTTATTCAGGAAGAGTATTCATGGTAAAAAAATCTCTTCTCTCTTCTCCTCCATGAATAAAACTGAGTCCCTCTAAAAGAAAATGTATTAGACATCATTCAAGGCCCAGATATGGTTTGTTTCCAAATGCTCCATACCTAATTCTTTAGCAACAAGGATAATGCCAAGGCAGTGATATATGAGTCATGTGCCTCTCTGATAAGCAGAAAGGTTCCCATGAGCACAACATCCTAGTTCAAACCTTGGCTCCCACACGCTGGACTTTTCAAAGGCACAGACATCTATCTATATCAGCAGACATATCTCTGGCCATCAGTGGTCAACAAGTTATTTGCTCCTGTGTAAGTGCAAGTCTCAAAACCTAAAGAAAGAAAGTACATGAATCCCAGAAACAAGAATTCCCAGAAAATCAGACTCTATCTTAATTCTACCACATTGAGAAATGATCCAATATTTTATCAACACTTCTGCTTTCCCTTTATAGCAAAGACAGTAACTAAAGGACGAGCAGTAGCATTCTCTCTGTATTAATAATGGCTGACACCTCCTGCAAACTTTTGTCGTGATCAATAGTCCTAAGGCTCACATATACAGAAAAGTTAGTTCATCCACAAATATCCATACACATATTAGTAGTCCTTGGTAAACATGGTCTAAACTAAATTAAATTAGCCCTTGAAGAAAGACCTCATTTGTCAGCCAATGATAAAACATTCATTCAGCTCACCCTCTAATGCCAAGGTTAGAGCTTGCACATCTAATGAAATTACTTCAGATTTGTCCACCTTCTGCATTTCCCAGTTTTTCCCCTTGCTTTGAGCTGGCCTAGTTTCTGCTTGCAACCTAGAGCTTTCTATGTACTGAACAATTATATATTCAGCACCAGATCACAAATAATGATGAACATTTCATGATGTAGGGCTCACACTGGGATGTATCTGGATGGGTGAAAATAAAAGGGGACTGGGACTATTTTTCCCAAGTAAAAATATAAATTTGTCTAAGATCAGTACACAGTGTCTTGGCCACAGTTATTAACCATCTACCTTTCACATCTTTATATTACACAGAGACTCAAGATGCACTGAAAGCTTATGTGAGCTCAGAACCTTCCTCTTAACTGATTTCTAATCAGAAGAGGCCCTAAAGCCCTTTCCCTCAACCATCCCTCCCATCAGTGGGCTCCACAAAATGGAGTCTTCTGTACATTTGGTGTCACATGGCTCATTTGTCCAAGTCCTTTGTAAGCTTCAGGCACCGTAACCATCTTTTTCTTCCTATGCACAGAAGTTCTTTGGTGAATCAAGTGACCTCTAGACTTCAGCAGAGTCCAGTGTCCCCGTCCTAATGGTTCTACAGTGTATGCGGTCAGGCTTTTTATTTTTAATTTGAAAAGGGATAACTACAGACCACTGCATATATAAATGTTTAAGGAAAAGGTTCTTAAAGCTGGAAAAAAAAAAAAAATTCATTAATTCATTAAACAGCCAAAAGTCAGGAAGTGCCATTACTGGCACTTACTATGCAATCGGATTCTACTCCCATGTGTATACATATGATAATACATTCTGTAATTATATGATGTCTTTTTTTTTTTTCCACAGGACCCCAGCTTTATTCAGTGCACAGTGTTCAGTGAATACAGTGGGTGCCCAATATTTCTCTTTATCCTCATGCTTTATTTACTGCACATCCTCTGAACATTGCATTGAATACAGTTATGTTTGCCTCATGGGATTTGTGCTGATGCTTGCAAATCTAGTATACCAGTGTACTATAAGGATTAATGAATTTATGGTCACAATCCTCCTATGTTCACACTAGAAGAGTGTCATTCTTATGTACACATTAGGAGAGTGTCATTAAACCCATTTTATAGACTGAAGTAGAAAGACACAATGATCTGCCTGATGTAAGACAATAAGTCAGTGGTATATTGCATGAATCTACACTGCTATGTAATGCTGGCTCCTTTCTTGAAGTCCAAAACCTACATAGTTTGTTTTCATTACAGTTGTGACAGTCAACACTGAGCATTTCTGTAAATCATTCTCCCGGTCCTCTGACTTTAACATCCAGAAAACAGAAAGCCACACACTGGTATCCTGGAAATGCCTTACTACCTTCAGTGTGTCAGCTTGGAAGAGTGTAGCAAGTTATATCCACTTCTCCTGCGTGATCACTAACTGTGCTAATGACAAAGCCAAAATTACACTTATTGCCATTTTTTCTTTCATTGTCTACATACAGACACCTACTAGTATCTCATGCAAGTGAGGAATACTCCTAGAAAATGGCTTTATTCTTTTCACAGTCCCAATTCACTCCTTGAACACAGTTTACCTCATGCAGCAACTGAATCAGAGGTCCTGTGGTAAGAATGTACATGATACCATAAGATGGAACCATAGGAGATTGCTTCATTCAAGATTCTAAGGCTATGTATGTGGGAATTTAAATTCTGTCAAGTTTTGAGGGATTTGTTTATAAATGTTTTTGTGTATATGTACATCTAAATCCCTCCTCTCAATAGGTCTTTTTGTAACCAGGAGGAGAGGAAAATTGGAAATTTCATGAAGTCCAGGAAGTCTACTGTGAAAACCTGCTATGTTTAGGAAACATTCAAATACTGTATTGAGTCCCACCAAGGTTAAACAATAAGATTATTCTTTACCCCAAGAATATGTAGAAAAACAATTTACACTTTAGTTGACTGTAATATTGGAAATCATAATAGGCAAAACAAATAGAATGAAAATCATAGCATAAAGGTCATTTGTCTGCTATGTCATCTAAGTAGCATCAGCTCAAGTCAGCTCACAGCCAAGTGATCCATGTCTAGCCTGTTCTGTAAAGTATTACTCCAGGAGCAAGGGTTCTAGCTTTTCAGCTACCCCATCTCTTAAGACAAAGGAAGTCAGGAAAACCCAGATTATAGAGTTCTGTGTGAATATACTAGTCACTGAGTCCTTGTGTAAAAGGAAATCTCTCCCTCTGAAGAAAACAAAGTGGTGGAACCACTGTCGTTTGTGCAGTAGAGGACACACTAAGGAGGCATGTGGAAGATAATTGTTATGAAATTGGATATGTCTGTCCAAAGACACACATCTACAAAGACGGTGGCTACATCTGAGCTAGTCTTCTAAGGCACACCTTAATATGCTTACCAGTGGTCTATTTGCTGAAAGTGCCTGCTTGCTTCCACTGACAAGTTCTGATGCAGCTGTTCGAATTGTAAACATCTGAAGTTAACCAAAATGAAACAGACACTCAGTTTCTGTAATTCAATCAGGCAAAAAAGGGAGCAAGCCTCCCAACCACAGAGATCTGTCAGGTGCCAGGCATAGACGCAAGTAGAACAGGAGACACAGGGAGAAATTAAATGTGGAACTAGAGGACCTGCGGCCCTGAGGTTTTGATAAAGTTTGAGAAGTAGCCTAGAGTCCTGTGTTAAGGTTGTGGAACTGTGTTTAAATTCCTCTGAAGTCTAAGTTTAGAGTGAGGCATTACGTCCCTTTTTTGGATCCAACATTTTTGGATACAACATTGTATTTTTATAGCCTCTTGGCAGCAATTATAAACCAGCAATTAAATGTAAGAGTAAGATCATTACCCTTAATCATATTGGTAATGAAGCCTGAGTATTTGATTCAGGGAAATGAAATTACATGCATTTCCCTTTTTTCTGTTATCCAATCTCTAGTAATTTACATGTGGTTCTTGAATGTAGCTCTGTATTTCTGTGGTTGCTCCTGCAGACTTGAGTATACAGATTTCTCTCTAATTTTAACTGGACTTTTGAATACGCAGGCAATATAGAACTGAACTACACATAATGGTAACATTTCCAGAGCGAATGAGTATTTGTGCCAGCAGATACTCAGACCCGTTTCCTGTGTAGCTCCTCATAATTTTCTTTTCAGATGATTGTAGTCCAAAAAATAACATTCTAAGAGAGAAGCTACTCAAGAAAGAAGGGAAAAATTTACTGACAATTCATGAAGATTGTTACTGTGTTTATTTTTGTCTAATTAAATTCAGAGAGAACTAGACAGTAGCCTACAATGCCAATTGCAATAAGGTCAAAGTATAATTTCTTTCTGAATTAAAAATAAATTTTCATGTAAAGAACAAGAAAAATATACCCAAAGACAAGAGAGAGGAAACTTCTCTCAGAACTGTCAATGATTTCAGAAAGCAACAGAACAAGTAACCACTGGAAAAAAACATGCTAATTAATGAAAATGAAGAGGGAAAAAAATCTCTTCCTCACAGCCAAATTGCCAAAAGAACTTATGTCTCTTTTCAACATCTAAACTGAATATGAATAGACAAAAAATATGAGTGTTAAAACTTATCTGTTTATAAATAGCTATTAGGCAGTCTTCTAATGAAGATAATCTTTCCAGACCCACTGTTATCGCTTTGTACTTTTTCTGATAGCTCTTACAGTACATGCTACTGACAACCATTCACTGCCCACATATCTTTAAGAGACAAAAAGGAAGAATTAATTTTCCTATAATAGCCTGTGTCTTACACAGCTATTGACGTGAAAAACAGGATGCCAGTATGTGATGTTGGCTTAGAGAAAAACAGCAATCATGATGTGGGAATATTGTACCAACTGCTTTCCAGTTATGTTCCAGGTCAGAACTCCAACAAATGCAAACACCTTCAGAAAATACAAGGTTAGAAAAATTATGTGCAGGATCTGATTACAGCATATACAATAAGCTGCAGTCAAGAAATAATAAAGAGATTCTGGGAGGACTTGGAGGAAGGGCTGGGATATGGAACTACCCATCTCATAAGGTTGATGAAGTTTAAATGCAACTTACATGTCAGACAAATTGGTTTTCAAAGCAGACAAGTCTAACCTAACTCTTGTGACTAGTTTGGAAGTAACCTAGCAAAGACTTCCAACCAACACGGTTTGCTTTGCCACTTTTGATGAAACGATGCAGTGCTCAGGAGAAAGAGGATTCCCTAGTTACACTTTTCAACATAAGAAAGCTGAATTACAACTAGAAAGAATAAAACTATAGGAGGAAATTACACCTAACATACCAAAAAGCAGGGACATAGAAAATGCTCCTAAATCAGCTGAAAAACAAAAGCCTGATGTAATGCCTTTCCTATTGATTTGAACAGGCAAAAGATCAGAGCCATCAAATAAAATCCCTAAAACAGTCCACTATGAAGGCTATTATATTCCTCCTGACACCAAGGAAAAATTGTCAGTCCTTTACAAAATAGGACACCAAGCAAAACAAAACAATCATCATACTAGTAGATGAGGTGCAAAAGTAACTTCTAATTAATCATAGCTAAGCTACAACTTACTCTGTACAACTTACATAAAAGTCAACGAGAGACCCATAAGTGAATGAAATTACCACAGAGTAAGATGCACAGCTTTGATTTGTTGCAAGGAGGAAGTGAGTAAGGTGCTTGAAAAAGAAAAAGCACTAAATACAGAAGTAAAAGCTCTGTTTTAACACGAGGAAATGCCTTGTCACTCTTATTCCCTTTGGTAGTAGTTATTCTCTGTATCTGTTAACACATATTTACAAATATTTATAAGTTTATTCATATCTCACTTTTACAAGATGTACATTCATATCATGTGATTCAACATAATACACTCCAAAAATTGAACTCAATATGTCTGTTGAATTCATGTAGGAGCATGCTGGCATAATTAAAACCTAAAAAAAGTTGTTTGCTTATTTGTTTTTTTCTTCCACAATAACCAAGGGGTAGAAACTTTTAAGATGAGTTGGTTTTGGAGATTTTGTTTGTTTGTTTCATTTTAGTAATCCCTGAAATGTCTGTAAACTCAGACACACTGTGTGTACATAACCAAAATAATGCTATGGTACTGCAAATCATACTGGCTGCTCATACTTTTGCAAAAGCAAGAAGTTTTTAAAATATAAAAATAAATGCAAAGCATTGTCAAATTTACACTCAACATAATTAAAATAATACACATTTAGAAATTTTCAAACAAAAAATAAATAAAACATCCACATACATTAATACAAAGAAACAGAGATATTTGCCTGTCTTTGATGTAATTAATACATACCGTAAGCCTAGATTCATGAAAGTACTGACTTTCAATAAATATCTTCAGCTTCAAAATCTGATATTTTCTACATTCTTCAACTGATTTTAGTTAAATATCAATTTTCAAAATAAGGTGTATGAACTGCATCAAGTTTCAATTATTTATTGGAAACCAGCAAATTTCTAGGCTGATTTACTAAAATTAGGCACCAACTTTTAGCATCAAATCTGTCTAACAGACAAAATTTGAGGGATATCTGGTATCATACCCCTCTTGAAGAATGCCTCAAACACCAAAGCCTATGGCCTTCCACTGACCTGGCTAGAGAGGCCAGCTAACAAAAATAACCAGTATAATATTGGTCACCACATTACACTGAGAGGACCCATGTTATACCTTTTAAAGGTGTGACTTAGAGATGCGATTTTACAAAAAGAGTAAAAGCAGAGTCGTAAAGCAGAAGGCTCTATTCATCTCTTGAGGAGAGGAGATCACACTCTGTAGCACACCGCATTTCTTCCTTTTTTAAAAACGTTTCCAAGCAATACCAGGCCCTCTCCAGCCCTACCACATCTTACTGCAACCAGGAGAGATTTTCAAGTGACCAAATGAGAAGCTGTTGTCGTGTTATCTACAGCTGTTTGGAAACTTGTTTGCCATGGAAATTGTCACATCAGGGAAAGAAAACAACATAAGGCATGAGTAGGTTGCTTACAGATGAGAAGCTGAGCACTTCAACCACCCATTTTAACCAGGAACACAAAAAATTTCCATATTGGTTGTGTGCACTTTGTAGAGTTGGCTACAGTTAGCAATTAGAAGGACACCATCTGGATCGCTAGATATTAGATATTATAAAAATAAACACATTTATAAGAAAGATGTGTAATTTATTTTTCCTATACTTTTTTTAAACTGAAGGGGAAATAAATTCTGCCATCTCCAAAGCAATACTGTCTCCTAAAACTTAAATTATCTGGTTAAAAAAAAAGAAAAATTGTTGCTGACTACATTTAAATGAGCAGAAAACATGCGTAATTTTTGTTACCAGTTTAAAAAAAAAAAAAAGAAAAAAAAAGAATTTGTAACCTGGGTTTACCTTAGGGATCTGGACTTCTGTAGGACTACGTGTCTATTTTGTTTTACTCAACAGTCCCAATGTGTCAATCTTATGTCAATTCAAAATCACGTCTTATTATTTTATAGGCAAACATAGGACTAAAAGACATAGCAGATAAAGCATGCAAAGAATTGACATCTGTACACTTGGTCTGTGTGAAAAATTTATAGTAGGGGAAGTTGAAAATCAGGGTTTCCTAGAAATTTGTGCATGCTGTTGGGAATTTGAAAATTTGGTTCTTATCTTAGTACTGACACAACTTGGGTTCACTGAGTCATAAACCAAAATTGCCACTGACACACAGGGTCGGAGGACTGGGCAGTAACCACTCGCTCTGTGGAAAAAAATCACAGGCACATTCTGCCACTCTAAAACACATCCAGTGTGCCCTTCAAGACTTTTGCTGAAGTCAGATATAGAGTTTAAATTTCTAGGAGCAGGGCCTCTGTTACACAGAAAGTTTTGTTGAGCACCACAAAGTTCATGCCAGATGGTGATCTGGGGGATACTGCTACATTACAAAAACAAAAGTAATAATACTCAGTGCTGACAACAGGTGATGGAACTTGGCCCTTGATTTATATGCTTTAATTTCTAAAAAATGGGGATAATCATTCTTACCTAGTTCATAATTGGTGATGATTAAATAATAGACATTTATACAGTGCTTTGCAAATAAACATTATATAAGTGCTAAGTATTATGATATTAACCAAAATGTCACTATATCTATATGACCCTACTAAGCAAAAAAAACTTTCAATATAATTTTTTTCACATGTTTCTAAGTCAATAAAAATGAGCCATGGAGTCAGTTTGCTATTTTGATACAAATAAATGAAGTGCTTAAGCTTATTTGACAGTTTAAAAAAACCCGGAATCTAATTTTTCCATAATAAGGGGGCCCATGTAATGCACGAAGCCTTTTTTTACAGACTTATTTATAAACAATGCCATCCATTTGGCATTCATTCAAGTTATATTTCAAACACCAGACAAAACTTTTGAGGAAGATTCTTTAGCAATTCACCTATGCTAAATCAAGGCCTCCTCCACGGAAATTCTGCTCAGTGACTGCTGTTTTGATGACCCTGGAAATCTCACACTTCTCAAATGAAAGATTACACAAGGATCAGGCTGGATGATGGTGGACAATAAATGAGGCTTGGCATGCCTGAGAATCTAAAAGAATTGCAATACTTTTAAACTTTAATAAGCACCTTAGGACCATGACTATGTTATCTTCGACTTCCAATCTACTTAAGAAAAATAATTAAAAAAACAAGCGGGGAAAAAAAAAAAACAAAAAAAAACAAAACAAAACAAAAAAAAACAAAACAAAACAAAAAAAAACAAAACAAAACAAAAAAAAACAAAACAAAACAAAAAAAAACAAAACAAAACAAAAAAAAACAAAACAAAACAAAAAAAAACAAAACAAAACAAAAAAAAACAAAACAAAACAAAAAAAAACAAAAAAAAAACAACCATACATTAACAGAGATGGAGTAGATTAGATGCTTTGGTCCAGATTCTCAACCTGTATGATCACTGGACTCCACATGGTGAATGAAGCCAGTGACTTACACTTAGAGAAAAGTACAGTCCAGTACACAGTAGCCCAGATAGGATGCCTCATTTCTTCCCAATGATGTAAGGAAGAAAAGAGGAGCCCACCTACAAGCATCATCAGAAACAAGGCAAAGCTTTTATACCACCACTGATGCAATTGGCCCATTCAATAAATAAGCAAAGCAGAACTGGTTTCAGTGACAATCCTTATATAGTGCACCTTTTCATTTCCTTTCATGCTAAATGAAATGCAAGAGCAGCATGAGGTGCCTTGGTAGATTCACAGCAACACCCTGCCTCTCTCCCCAGGCCAATCTGTGGTACCTCCTTCAAAACAGGCTAAGCTGATAAATCTTGCCACCTTCTTCCCTTCTGTGGTAAAGAGCAGTACTGTCCTCGAGACATCTATTGAAAGCAATCAGAAAAAAAAACTGTGAGAATATTTCATTCTGGAAAGATGTATGCTACACTACCAGCCTTGTTTCATCTTAGCAGGGAATTGTATTCGTGATATCACTGGTTTTTGAATACAAGAAAGAAGCAAAGTTTCTGAGAGAAATCTGCAAGTATTTTTTTGCTGTGTTTGTTCCTAGTAAAACAGCAAAGGTGGAAAAGTTATTCCTTCCCATACAAAGTGGATGCATACTGTACATGCATCGTGTAGGACTGTGAGATTGGTAGCAATTCTCAGTCTCACTTAGATCACTGAGAAAATTCAGATCCCAAGCCTACAGTTTCAACAAGTTCATTCTATGGAATGATTTGAGGGTGAAAATCACTCCTTTGTGAAAGTCCAGCACCCGACTGGAAAAAATCATGAAAGCTTCTCTTAAACTCTCAAAAGAGGATTTGAAGTGGTAACAATTAGATCCCAGCTACAGATAACAAGCAGTCCCTACTCAATCAAAAGCTCTATACTTTGGTCTTCAACACTGTATATCTAATTCTCCTTCGATGGCTGTGGGTATGCAATACAACAGGTTACTTACTATAGCCTAAACCATCTCTGCAGTAATGTTTATTATTTTTCAGATCTGCATTTTAGAAGTGCTGGAACCACTCCAAATATTTCCCATTTTAACCAGAAATGCATACATCATCATGAATAGTATTTTACTTTCTAGATAATGTTTTGTTTCAATAAGAAATTGTTAATTGCTTGAGATTTGGCCTGTATTTCTCAGCAAGCAGTAACATTACCTTAATATTTTGCCCTTACTTTAAAAAAGTGCTAGGCTTTCACAGAGAGGTAAAAGAGGCAGGCAACATTTATAAGCCCTAGCAAATCCAAAACGCAACTATTTATC
The DNA here is from genome assembly GCA_013400415.1 of Scytalopus superciliaris. Taxonomy (NCBI): domain Eukaryota; kingdom Metazoa; phylum Chordata; class Aves; order Passeriformes; family Rhinocryptidae; genus Scytalopus; species Scytalopus superciliaris. The sequence continues at coordinate 221,091 of VXBX01002924.1, forward strand.
GCATAATAGGTAGAAGAGAAATGGCACAACTTTGACATTGCAGAAACTTTGACAGCTAGAAAATATCAAAATTTGAAGGAGAAACAAAACAAAACAAAAAAAATAAGAAGAAAAGTGTCTAAAATTATCCTAACCGTGAATTTTTGTCCTACAGTAATATTTTAATTTGATAATTATCAGCAAAAGCCAAAACTAGTAATGGATTGCTAAACAAGACATAAAAAGCAGGCCTAATAGTGCTATTGAGAGGCTAACCTTTCAACAACGCAGACCTTGATAACAAAAGCAACAAATAGCTATCTTTTTAGATGAAGACAAGACCAATATTCATACCTTCCTCTCTCCTCCCAATCAAAAATAAAAAAAAAAAATTCTTCAAACCTAATTAGAATAGAATAACACAAAAAGTAAAATTGGGAAAGGTGGTCAGTAAACCCAGATACCTTTGGTTATACAATTTAAAGGATTTCCCTGGTCCCTATGCTTGCTGGGTTTATAGTAGTTATTTGCTTAAACATCAGCTTAATACTTGGTGTCTAAATCACAGGTAAAAGTTAAAATCGCCAAATATTGAACTTGCCCACTTCTAGAAAACATTTCTATGGGTTGTTTTAGTTTGCTTTGTTGTTGGAGGGTTTTTTTAATTAAAATGACTGTGAAAGTGTCATACAGACTTTTCATCTTGCTTCTCAAAAATATGAGACATTAACTTGACTAGAAATCATAGCATCTACCTTTTCCCATATGTGATACAAACAACTTTATCCATTCATAGAATACTCAGACTGGCATTTTGGCACAGAGCTGCAATGCACCAGTCTGAGCATAACAGACTTAAGTTATGGTTCTTGCAGAATTCGTTATTAACAGAATAAGTACGGCTATTTTTCTTTTCATCTATAATATTTACAGTATTGCACTTTACTGCACTTAATTGCATTTCTCTAAAATTAATGCTGCATCAGTATTATGCCTTAAAACTGTATGTCCATCTTTGTTGTATAATTCATTATTTCTACATCCTGTAAAACAGTGAGATTTTGATTCAAAGATCTAGGCATTGGGGGGGGAAAAAATCGAAAAATTGACCTCTTTCTATGGCACAATGCATCTCTAAGTTCAGGTGATTCTGGTAAAGCAGGTGCATTTCTTAATGTTTCCATCTTCCAAGTTACCACTAACAATTAGTAAATTCTAGACTCTTTTTTTCTCCTTTCAAAGGACACAGCCATTTGAGACACACATTTGTTATTGCTGCTTTTTTTTTGCCTTTTTTTTTTTTAGGAAAGAAAAGAAGTGGAAAAAAAAACCTGCCTTGCCTCAGATCTGAAATTCCACATTTAAATTCAAACCAGTTCTGCAGCAGCAGCTCCTCAGTAATGGAAGAGATTCATGGCAGTGAAATAATACTGTTGGCAACAAAGAAATGTCATCTTTAATGGAGACCAGCCCCAAGGATTTATTATTTATTATTATTACTATTTGTTTTGTTTAGTTTCGTTCTAATATATTTCTGATCTTCAAAACGTGTTTAGTTTGACACATGCACAAGGTAGCAAAACTGACAGCAGCAGATGACGTTATGCCGGAGCGATCACTTTTGCCAGGGTCAAAAATCCAAAGTGTCCCCAATGTTCACAGATTAACATAATTTAGAGATCGTTTCCTTTCTTTTTTTTTTTT
>VXBX01002925.1:95-17760 GCA_013400415.1 Scytalopus superciliaris
GGTTTCAAATAAACGTTAGCTCACTTGGAGCCCACTGCCGTTGTGTCTGTGTGGTTCCTTGTGGGCTCGCCTCTCTCGGTCAACGGCTTCCCGCAGGTGAGGCGCAGCATGCGCGGGACTGGTCCCACCCTTTGCTTGTGAGGTTCATCTGCCAGGGCCAAGCAAGCTTGGATGGTGACAGTGAAGTCCTCAGGATGTAGGTTTAGTTAGAGTATCCTTCTCATAGATGGATGGCATTACAGGGCTAAGCAAGCTCCATCTGCCCGGGTTTGGAGTTAGAGTTGTCCTTCTCCTCAAATGGTTGCCAAAAGGCTAGCAAACCCATCCTGCCAAACACATGTTGTCTGAGCTTAGTCTGACCCTTCAGTTGAGACCTGACTAGCATGGGAGACCTTACCAGAGGCACAAACCACTGCAGCATAGCTCGCAACCTCATAAGGGCATGCAAGCTTCTCCCCCACGACACGGGGGTGTCCGTGGAGAAGCTTATACACAGTAGATGGAAAGTAAATGTATGTAAGCATGAAGAATGTATCCAAGCCTGTGACTCCTGAAGGCCGGTCTTGCTACACTCAGCAGAGTGAATGCAAAGGAGGCATTCTGCAGTTCAGTTTCTTCCATGTCCTGTGTAAATGGGTTCCTCCCTCTGCGGCCCTGAGGGGAAGGTGGGGGAGGGAGAGAAAGAAAGGGACCCACTCCCGGGAGTGAGGTTGGTGCTGCCGAGGCAAGCACGTGGAAGAAGAGATTTATTCAAAATGCTACAACTTAAATAGGGTCGGGGGGCTGGGTCCTGACCCCAGGAGCACCCTGGGAAGGTTTTTGGGAAGGGNCTCTATTTATTACAAGATCAACATTTTTCCACAACTGCCTTTTGTTACCTATGTACTTGCAGAAGCCCTTCTTGTTGTTATTGACATGCCTTACAAGATCCAATTCCATTTGGAGAAATAACAAACCTCCAATTTGAGGCCTTCAATAGAGGAAGAATGAGAACAAATTTGACCATGTGGAGCAGAGGTTACTGACAAGGTGGAGCTGCACCCCCTGGCCTGCAAGCTGTAGCTGTGGGACTCGCCATGTTTCATAAGAGACTGTTTCAGAGGATCTGGTATCATCCCCAGTACTGGTGGTTGAGCATGGAGAAAGCACACCTAGGTTCTTCACAGAGGTGTGTGAAGGGAGGGTGGGAGGAAGCATCATAAGTTGAAACAAAAGAAATTCAGGCTGGACGTAAGGAAAAATCTTTTCCCAGCTGTTATAATTTCAAAATCTTTCACAGAATCTTTCTTTTTTTTATTTTTTTCCCCCTTTCCAAGGCAGTAGTTCAGGGCTTGGGATCCAGACCAACATGGCTTCTTGAGGCCCAGCTCTCACTACCTGCTCCCAGAGCCAGCTATCTGTCTAAAGCCTAAACAAAGCTGTAGCTAATAGCTTTGCATTTCAATGTGATGACTGGGGAGAGAATTGAGGGAGCTTCTTTGGGGAAGGACTTCAGTCTTTCCCTGCTTTGGGATGTGGTCAGAGAGAGGTTTTGCAGTGCTCATTTCTTTGCTGGTGCGCTACACCTTTGTTCTACATCTGCTTGGGTGCCCAGGCGCAGCTTGCTGGGCTGGTGGCAGCATTGGGAAGGAAGTCCTGGCTCCCCGCCTCCGTGACTCTGCACATCCTATCCTGTTTTCATGAGAGGAAAATCGCAACTGCCTGGATTCAGTACAGAGTCAACAAGGGGCCAGCGTCATCTGCAGAGAGGTTGTTAACCCCGTCTGTAATGCTTTTGGAACTGGTACCTCTTCCCACGCCTGCCATTCCCATGGGAGCTCTGGAACTGGTGCCTCTTCCCATGGCCACCATTCCCATGAGAGCTCTGGAACTGGCATTTCTTCCTGTGGCTGCCATTCCCACGGGAGTGCTGGAACCAACCCCTCTCCCTGTTGTTGTCTTGCTGGAACCCGACAGTGGCCCCTGGCGGCCCTGTGTGAATCACTACAGTGCTGCCTCTTGGGGTGTGACAGTGCCCCCTGCTTTCTGTGAATAGAACTGCACAGAAGGAGCAGAGAGGAGTTTGAAAATTTTGGTTACGTTAATGCTATTTGTTCTGTTCTGTGTTTGGTTATACATGTATTTATATATCTGCAGCAAAATAACTGTTATCCTCTTTTCTACATTTTCAGATTAAAGTCTCTTAATTTCAAAGGTTCTGGTGGCTTGAGGAGAGGGAAGCCCTCTTCCTAGTCCAGAAGACCTCACTTTCCTTAATAGATATCTTGGTTTCTTTTTTTTAAAAACTGAGACACCCACAGAGATACCCCATAAATGGAACCAAGGTGAAGGAAGGCTGAGCTGTCTCTGATATTGGGGGTTTCACAGTCCTACCATTCAAAGCCCTGGGCAGCCTGCTCTGACCCCATGGCTGAACCTGCTCTGGGCATGGTCTGAGATGGCAGACCTCCTCAGTAGACCTTCCTGTCAAGCTAAACTTTCTTGTGATCCTGAAGCCAAACAAAATAATATTCTACAAATTGATAGAGCCAGTTTTTTGAGATGGTTGTTCAGTATTGAACAGATTAGTACCTCCTAAAATAAAGTTATCAAAGGCCATAATCTTAGCCTCCTGAGCCCAAATATTTTGTCAGTTATACATGTATGGAAGTACTAATAAAGTGCACTTTGCCTTGTAAAACTTAATTCTTCCTGTTTAAATGATTTTTTCTGCCATTAGAGTAGATAGTAAACATATCTTCAACTGCTTTTCTTAATTAAGAAACTTAAAATTCATGTCTATTTCATCTACTATAACATTCTACACATTTTGTGTATCACATTTGTTAAAAACAACAAACAAACAAACAAGAAAAAACAGGAAAGAAAAAACCCCACAAACAAAAAAAAAGCCAGTAAAAATTAGCTTTGTATAAGTGAAGTCCTTACCTTTATATATCGCTTTGCAGTCAGGAATAAGAAAAAAAAAATATTTCAACACAAAAGCAAAGCAGGTAAGTTAAATCATTGCTAAATCTCAGTGCAAAAGTATCAGAAGTGAATATTCATTCCTTTTTTATTTACACATTTATGCAAACATTTTTTTCCCTTTCCCCCACAAGATCCTTTGAGGGTACCTCGGTGATCAGTTGCTTCCATGTATACCATCACCTCCTTTGAAAAAGTCTACTCCTACTTTTCACTTTGGACAAGGTGAAATGTCAGTTAGGAGAGGGTGGTAACAATACAAGGTAGAGGAAAATAATATTTCTGGATATTTCTGTCAGACAGTCATTCGAAAAGGTCACATTGGTAAATGGGAATTTTAGGCAGATAAATGAAGCATGAGATTAATTACAAGACTTACTGGGGAAAATCCTGCTCTAAACAGATGTGTCCACTTGGATAATGTGGTGAGGGAAAGCAAAACAAGTGGTTCCAGACACTTCTTTGGCATTAAAACCATCTTGCTGATGCAGGTTGGCTAGACTAGGAGGTATGCTGCTGAGCATAAAACATGGCACAAACTGGCAGGGATCCTGCTGTGTTAGGCAGGATTAGGGGACTGATTCCTTTACCCTTTTTCTTTTGAGATCACCTGGCATAGCTGCACAACCAAGAGCATAAAAAGATCTTTTTTCTAATGATTCCATCACACACAGTGGGAATGCTCAGTCACACAAAACCCTTTGGAAAATGGATAGAAACAGGATAGACTGGGTCTATTGGTAGAGGTTTATCAGTTTATTTCCAAGGGATCTAATCTGTTTTAGTACTAAGAAGTGGATTTAGGTGACACTTGACTAATCTGAACTCACTAAGAATGTTTTTAGAATGCATATGTAGGAAGACATTTCTATAAGTTCAGAATTATTGTTAATAAAAGTACTGAAAGTGCATAATGATGTTGCACTTACAGGAAGATTAAAAGTAATTTGATGAAATCTAAGAAATAAAGTGCAAGAAGAGCATTATTCCATTTGATAGATATTGATTTCATTTAGGTTTACTAAGTATGGGTAATTGGGTGGGTATTGTGAATAATATTAGAAGTTGTGAATAACAAGGACATGTGTTATAGATGTAATTTTAATGAACAGAAGACTGCATTTTAATGACTAGAAGAAACTGAACAGAATTGAGAAAAAACACTTGTAGTTTTCTTTTTTAGTTTAGCTCTGATATCCTGGCTGTAAAGGTGAAGTTTAAAACTACATAAATAGAATTCTCTGTAACTTGAGTACAGTGGTAAATTGGGTCAGACCATTTTTTTTTCCTAGGGAGGAACTCTATATTTCAGTATCTGCATATATATACTGGATGAAGGCTAAGGGACAGGAAATGATTCTTTTCAATAACAGCTACTGTTAAAATAAATTTTCATGACACATATTGTGCTCAAACATAATGGCTTAACCTGTATGACTTATCATAAAATTATCTGCCTTACAACCATCAGAATTCTACATACTTAAAGTTCAATCTGGCAGAATTTTCCCATACGGTTTTAAGACAAAGTAACTGCAATGCAGGAGAAACTGAGGTGGGGGAGGGTAGGTGTCTGGGTGGAAACGTATTAAAAAGACAATCACTGAACTGGTAAGATTGGAAAGGACTGCAGTGAGTCATCTGGCCCAACTTCTCTCAAGTATGGTCATCCCAGAGCACATTACACAGGATTGCATCCAGAGAGTCCTTGAATATCTCCAGTGAGAGAGAATCCACAACTTCTCTGGGAATGTTTCAAAGTGTGGTTACACACATAGCAGTCTTAGTTTAGAGGAAAGCTAAGGTGTCTATTCAGACTACAAAAAAAAAAAGGGTCTTTCTTCCCAAAAAAACCCCCACCACACCCCCTTACAATTTAAAATAGATTTTAATTATGAAAAGGATGACAGTTCTTAACTACTACATATATATGTGTAATTTAAATGTATGTATAAGTACATATACATATATATATACGTATGTGTATGTATATATGTATATACATATATACATGTATATACATATATATGTATGTATATGTATATATATCCAAGAAAAAAAAACAGAACCAAACAAAACAGTTTGCAATCAAAACCTTTAAGTGAATGAAGTCTCTTCTCCCTTTCGGTGCAATTATATTTAGAGACAGCAGGTAGTGATGTCACGCCTCAGCTGACTGTGGCGTGGGTTTCCCAACAAGAGCAAAGACAAATGGCAGGTGGAGGCTCTGGTAGCTCTCTCCCTCTGGTAGACTCATGTGGGGGCTGGCCATTGCAGANTGTTTCAAAGTGTGGTTACACACATAGCAGTCTTAGTTTAGAGGAAAGCTAAGGTGTCTATTCAGACTACAAAAAAAAAAAGGGTCTTTCTTCCCAAAAAAACCCCCACCACACCCCCTTACAATTTAAAATAGATTTTAATTATGAAAAGGATGACAGTTCTTAACTACTACATATATATGTGTAATTTAAATGTATGTATAAGTACATATACATATATATATACGNAAGGTTGGAGGGGAGGGGAAAAGAATAATCAAGCCAAAAAAGATACTTCCTCCAAGATGCTTCCACTCCAAGATGCTTTCACTCACAGCAGCCATTGAAGTGAAATCCAGCTCTAGACAGAAACATCTCTCCCTTCCTCCTCACCTCCCCCCAGCAATCAAGTTGGAATGCCAAGCCCGGGGCCACCCCTTTTGTAGTAGGGCGTGTTGGGCATTAGCTCCTAAACTGTGTTCCATTACAGGTTCTGAAACTATAAAAATAGTAAGAAAGTTCTTCCTCATATTCAGGTGGAACTTTCAGTGCATCTTGTCCTATTGCTTGGCATCACCAAGATGATTTTGGGTCCATCCTTTTGACATCCTCCCTTCAGCTTGTGTACATTGATGACGTCCCCAAGTCAGCTCTTCTTGAGGTTGAGTAGGCTGAAATCCCTCAGCTTATCCTCATAAGGGAAATGCTCCAGGCCCCTAATCATCTTTGTTTCTCTCCACCGGAACCAATCCAGAAGCAGATCGTTGTCCACCTGGACCCCAAGGTCCTTCTCTGTAGAGTTGCTTTCCAGCAGGTTGGCCCCCAGCATGTACTGGTGCCTGGGGTTGTTCCTCCTCAGGGGCAGGGCACTACATTTCTGCCCATCTCTCCAAACTGACAAGATCCTTCTAAAAATTTGCAGAACAGTATGGGGAATAAGCAACCAAAAAAAAAAAAAAAAAAAAAAAAAAAATCCAACCAAAAAAAAAAGTGAAGAGTAAATCTGAGGGGGGACCCCTCAAGAACAAGTCTCACATGCAGCAACCTAAATTTCCTGTAGGTAGGAAAAGAAACTTGCCAATTTCAAATATTAACCCCATACATCTCTACTTCAACAGTGATGTATGAATACAGCTACAAAATCTAGACGTAACACACTGTGAACATGCAAAGGTAATATGTGTTTTCTTTGCAGCTGCTACATGTCAGTGACAACTGGAAGTAATTTTTTCTGTAAGACTCTTGCATCTATACATAAGAACATGAATGTGCCACCTGTATGTGTACATTCATTTAGATAGTTCTTTGCTAGTATGACATTCTTTTATTGAATTGCCACAGAACTGCTTAAAAACATGATATGGAAGAAGATATACATAAAGGAAACAGCACATGCAAATATTGTTTTAAATGTAAAATTAATTTTTATAGTCACCACTACCTATTTGTTTGTCCTACAATATATCTTCATTTCTCAGAGAGATACCTTTCACTCTGTCTTCATGTCCACAGCCTGTGAACACTGCATAAAAGACAAGTCCATATCCATATTGTACAGTTAATACAGACTTCAAGAAAATGTCCTCAAGATCTTGTATAACTTACAAGAGTACTGGTTTTAACCATTAGAACATAATAATTTAAATATTCATAGATAGTTGGAATAGCTATGCAATTGTTTTTGAAGGGGGATATACAGCACATATTAACTTTTGTTTTAAATTACACTCTGAGGAGGTGAGACTAGTTTTTGTTTGAGCACACATGTATTCTAATGTAGTGTTAACCTTTTTTCATTAACTCCCCAGATACAAACAGTGATCTACGACCAGCTATGAACTAAAATAATTTGTTACAGCTCTTTCATGTAAACTTTCACATAGAATTTCTGATGTGGTGTGTTCAATACAGTTACAGCTAAAGGTGGCAACCATCTCCAATGCAAGGGCATTTTTCATAGTCAGAAAAGTAAATTATGTTCTCCTAGTGCCTTAGCTTTAGGATTTTTGTAGTTTGGGGGGGGTTGTGTGTGTGTGTGTGTGTGTTGGGTTTTTTTGTTTGTTTGTTTGTTAGTTTGTTTTGTTTTGTTTTAAGATTCATGTATATTGTAGGTGTTAGAACATATGAATAGCTCTTCCTAGTACTCTCCTCTTAGTACTACTAGAAGTTGAAGGTCATTTTGTGCCGCACTGAAGAGGAATTGTTTCTCAGTTTTGCATAAAGACTTCTAACTCAATTTGTGATGTTGAGATATTAAAAAATGAATGATTCACTTATAAATATGCACACAAAAACATAGGTAGTAAAGGGCTAACATTTTGAGAATGCCTCAATGGTGTAAAAATCTTAGTCTCATTTTTTTAAGTGGTTTAGATTTCTAGAAGAAGAAAATAACAAACTTACTGAATAATGCAGTTTAAAGCTTTATTATGTAACAAGAACAAAGTGAATTACAAGAACTTTTTCTAGCATATGAAGTGCATTTATGCAATATTTCATGTTCACCAAATCTAATTAATAGTGTAAGCTGTGCCATGATAGTACAAATATATCCAGATACTCAGAGAATTGTGATTTTGTAAGAAAAAAAGAGAAACTATTTTTTGTAGTTTATTTGTGCATATTTTTCATTGTAATTATTTCCTGGATATCATACATTTATATTTTCAAGATTGAGCTCTACAATTCATTCCTTCTGGCCACAGGAAAGATGTTAACAATGAAGGCTCAAATAATTCCTAACTCAAAAGTCTCACTTTTCAGTATAATGAAGGAAACAATTTACCTTAATGCATCTTTCTTATTGGCATTTTTGAGATGTGGTGTTATAATCATCATCATCATCAACAGCAACTGCAATGATGCAGTGAGTCACATAAGAGAAAAATATGAGCTAATGATATCTCTCTTTACCCTAAGTTAGAGATACTGCACATTTTCTTCTGAAATCACCAAATCACACCAAAGTTACATGTCACTTGACTTCAAGTTAGCAGATAAAAATAAGCAGTCTCCTCAACAGTACAACACACACACACACACAGGGGAGATACAGTGCAAAATTACTTAGCATTTGATTGATTTGATTGATCTGGGGGACGGAATAAAGGAGACCACTCTGGGGAGTGAGGTAGACGGTGCAAGCTCAAGAGCATTTATTCAAACAGGTATACAACTTAAATAGGGTCGGGGGGCTTAGTTCTGGGATGGGGTGCACCCTTGGAAGGTTTTGGGGAAGGGTCTGGATAGGTCCCAGCCAAACAAGGGAAGAATCCCCAAAACTTAGGGGACAGGGGCATGGATATGCCATAATGGGCGTTATTGCTCAGCCGCCAGCAGGAGGCAATAGAGAGTGAGTTACAAGCCATGTGAGTGGAAAAATCCCAACAGGGGTACATAGGACAACAAAGGAAGAACATGTAACATTACAAAATCCTGGAATAGGACAGAACACCCAAACTGCAGGCTGTCCCTAGGCATATCAACAGTCTGTGTAACAGCAAAGTGCAACATCCTTCAAAGGTCTGTGTTGNCATATCAACAGGCTGTGTAACAGCAAAGTGCAACATCCTTCAAAGGTCTGTGTTGCTAAGGGAGCTTCTCCATTGCTGGTAGTCGTTCCCTCTTAACAATTTGACACATAGACTTTTCAGACATGTTGATAATAATTTCTGAATAAAAGTAAAAGGGATCTTAATGTTGCAATTTTTACCAGTTTTACAAATAGATGAACATTGCTTATTATATTTATGTAGGAATATGAAACTGGATTATTAACAAGAAAGCTGGCACACTGAGCAAAAGAGGTCCAACTGCAGGGGTCCAGGAAGTTTCCCTTAATCCTGTCTCAAGATGCTGATTTTGTCTCAGGATATGCCTCAAAGACTCTATTAACCTTTGACAAGATTGTAACTTCTCTGTCTCCACTGGCAAGATAAGAAGTGTTCCTTGCCCTGTATCAAAACCTGTTTGGCAACATCTTACTGTTCCTCCCTTCCCTTGTGTTCATGAAAAATGGATTAGCTCTGGATACCTGCTTTCCTCATAATTAACATAAAGTAATCCCTTGGTTAGCATGATCCATCCCCCATTTAGCATAATCCAGCCTCTCAATTAAAATGACCCACCTACTAACACTATATACAGCAAAAGGTGGTTTTAATAAATGTCTTGGGGTTTACCCCAAAACAGATAATGTGTATTTTTTGACTGTTACATATTTATGTCTTTCCTATCAAGGATTTAGTGGTTCATATTGAGTAATGTAACTCACACATATATTAATACTGTGTGTGTGTGTAGTGGTGCTATTTCTAAATGTGTTGATATACATTTTGATGATGACTATGATGGCAAAGTGTTATACAAAGCGTACTGTAGCAGATACCTATAATATTTTCTTGTCTGTTTTTTGAGTGTCTTGAAAAGAAAAAAAAAAAAGAAAGAACAAACTGTATGTGTTGTAGAGAGTAGGAAATTTACAGTAGGTACTCAGCTCTGTTACTACCATGTAACCTTCTCACATCAACTCTTCTGACTTACTCTCTTTTGCTACCATTTCCCGTGTCCTGTATTTTGATTGCAAACTCTTTGGAGCACAAACCCTTTCTCACTTTCTACAACAGTATAACATCACACTACAGAAGCTAATGCATTGTTGCTTCCTTTCAGTAAAGTTTTGCAGACTGTAATATTCCTACTGGAAATACTGAATTTCTGTACACATTTCAGTGTAAGTCTTTCAATGGATGTTTATTCCATCAAAACTACTAAAGAAATCAGAACTTCTATTATTTCTCTCTGTATGAAAATTTAGTTCAAAATGCTGCCCCATGTCTTTCCTCTTAGCAAGACATGGGATTTTCTGGCACTAATGTTTTAACACCCATTAGGCACCCATGAAGATTATTACTCCAAGATTTAATGTTTCTCTTGCCATAAGAACCATTTCCAGAGAAAGAGAGAGAGGCAAGGGAAGCAAGGCAAAATCAGCACTACAAGCTGAGAAGATGTTAAGTCCAGACAGCTATTTTCTCTGAATTCCTATGATGTTCTTTTGAACAGTCTGTTCTTCCTGATACATTGTTTGGTCAAAGAGTAAGAACCACTTTGTAAATAGGTGCCCATTTGTTCATTGTGTATAGTGAAAAAATTCTATTATTCTTCTTTGCTAAACAGAACACAAAAGTAAACAAATAAAACTAAATACTCTTCTAATTCCATTGCTGATACATAAGATGCAGCAAGCAGCAGAACTCCACAGACTTTAAAATTTCAACACTTCCTTTGTCATCTTAGCTATTAAACAAACTTCTCCTGTCCCGAAAGAAATTCTGTTTCAATCTCTAATTTTGTTAATCTTTGCACAACTGAGTGGCTTCAGCGGAATATAACAGAGCTCCTTCTGAAACCATGGCTAGTAATGTTTCTAGCTTTTTGTAGGTTAAACAAGTGACAATTTCAAAGCATCTGTCATTTGCTGGGTAATAACATATGATTAAACTTGCAAGAATAAATTATGACAGTATCAAATTACAGGCAGGTGATTGATGACAATTATAGTCCACAGATTATTTCAGAATTGCCTCTCTTGTTTTCACATCTTATGATATGTAGACTTCAGTTAAAGATCTAAAAGATCTTCTGTTGGAGGCTATAGTAATTCAGATAGTGAAGAACACAACTTAAAAAATTTATTGGTGCTCAATGGATAACAAAGACCCTCTTTTTAATTGTTCATATATCTGTATATATGTGTCCTCCCTTTGTAGCTTTGCAAGTACTTTACTACAGACTTGATGTGAATAACAGAGCAAACCAATTTATAAGGGCATCAGCCTGGAGCTGTAAACCACACATTTCTTAAGAAAGTTATCCCTTCATTAGGAATGTTGAAGAAAATTCAGTCTGCAAATCAGAAATACATTTGAACTACTAAAGTAATTTGGTCATGTAGAGACAATATTTTAATGTTATACATAAATTTAATGCATAATAAAATATCTGATCAACAAATCATGAGGTTTTTTTTATTTGAATACATGATAATCACTCAAAAAAGAAATATTAGTTTATCAAGTTAAAATATTGTTAGTGACTCCATAGAACCATGTAGTTATATGAAACTTGCAATGACTATGGGCTATCAGCTTCAAGGAGGCACCTCCATCAAGATCTGCAGCACTCAGATCTGTTAATCAGATTTCCTGTATCCTTAGATGATATCTTAATTGCTTATGCCCTGACAATAAAAAAAAATATAAAAAAAAAAAAAGAGAGAGAGAGAGAAAGCTATTCAATTAACCTTAAGGGGGCAGGAATAAACATTTACATTTATAGCCTTTTCACAATACTGTGAAATTATATTCAACGTAGTTCATCAGAACAGAAGAAGAGTTACATTTAATAAGATACATGTAGGAAAGGTCTGCATGTTTTCCATTACTATATTTGTTTAAAAATTCCAGAAAAAAAAAGTCTTTTAAAATTGTATTATATACAATTGTATGTATAATATTCAAGAAAATGTCTTTTGTGACATCTCCAAAGTATGTGGATTACTGTGGTGAAATTTGCTTATTTAACACAAAACTCTTCCTCATATTAGAGGCTTTGGGTTTACTGTTTTACAACTTAAAATCTGCTGATTTGGTTCCACAGCTCTAGTAACATCTTTAAAAATAGTCAAGAGATTTTAGAGAAGAAGTACTATGGCCTTTTCTTTCCCTGGAGTGGCAACAGCAGCACCAGCAACTGACGTAAATCTGGGGGTGAGTTTTAGAATGGGCTCTCCAGGTGGGTTCCTGAGCTCACGGACATGCAAGCAGCAGCCTAGAGGCTCATCAGAACCTCAAAGTTCACTATAGCCAAGCAGGCAAGGAGGGGGAAGAGCTGGGAGCACCACAGGAGACTTAAGCATCTATAGGGAGCATGGCAAATGGAGTGGGTGTGTCATTCAGACAGCTTCTGCTGGCAGGGCAAGCAGGAAGGTACAGTCTCCCTCCTGCCAGCTCAAGGGGAGAATTCAGGCATGGTTTCTACCCAGGAGAGTATCCTCTGTGTGTGTCAGAAAGGATGTGGCAATGAAAACTGAGGTGGTGTGGAAACATGCAGGGGTCCAAGTATTGGGTTGAAGGGAGTATCAGTCTGGCACTGGCATCTGAGAGAACAGAGATAACACCTATGTGAGGTGTGAGCAGGTCAGTGTTTCATGGTACAACCCAAAGAGGAGGTGGAAAGATTCAGGATCATTAGGGCATCTAGGAAACAGGTTGTGTGGTAGTACTGTTCTCTATTTTGCCCTGAGGTAAATGTACCAGCCAAATGCACCTCAGAAGGTGGAGGAGCCTCTCCCCTCTGCATGCAGGAGGGTGAGAATGGAGGCAGATCCCTGTTTAGTGTGGCCAGGAAATCCACTACTGGCCTCTCTGCCCTCCCCATGTCCCTGTATAAAGAATAGGTATGAGGCTCTGGAAACTGAGGGCCAGGAAATTAATGTTCTAGATGAAGAATCATCTAAGGGATAGCCTAAGCAGGTTCAGGCAACCAAACATGCCAGCTCTTGTACTCATGGGTGACTTCAACTTGCCAGATGTCTGCTGGAAATACAACACAACAGAGAGTAAACCATCTAGGAAGTTTATAGAGTGTGGAAGAGACAACCTCCTAACACAACTGGTAAATAAGCCTACCAGAGGAGATGCCCTGCTAGACCTGCTCTTTTTGAACAGAGAGGGACTAGTAGATGATATGGTGGTTGGTGTCTATCTTGAGCATAGTGACTGTGCAATGTTAGAGTTTTCAATACTAGATGAAGTAAGGAGTGGCAGCAGCAGAACTTCCAGCCTGGACTTCAGGCTGACAGACTTTGACCTGTTTAGGAGATTGATTGACAGAGTTGCTTAGGAGTCTATCCTGAAGGGCAAAACAGTCCAGAGAGGTTGAATGTACTTTAAAAACAAAATGTTAAGTACTCAGGAACAGACTGTCCCCATGAGTAGAAAGGCAAGTTCTTGGGGAAAAAGACTGTCCTAGTTAAACAGAGAACTTAGGTTAGAGCCTGGGGAAATAAAGAGACTCTATCACCTCTGGAAGGAGGGAGGGTCAGATAAGTTGGGAGGACTATGAGATCCCACAAGAGCCTGTAGGGAGAAGATTAAAAGGGCCAAAGCCCTACTAAAACTTGATTTGTCCAAGGCAGTTAAAGACTACAAAAACAGTTTCTATAACTACTTTGGCAGCAAAAGGTGGATCAAGGACTCTTCACCATTTGTTGAATGATATGGGTACTGTAGTATCAGGGAATGAGGAAAAGGCAAAGGTGCTGTATGCCTTTCTTGTCTCAGTCTTTAATACCAAGACCAACTGCTCTCAGGATACCCACCCTTCAGAGTTGTAAGTTAGGGATGGAAAGCTGAGTGAACCTCTGATAGTCCAGGGGGAGATAGTTTGTGATCTGCTATGCCAGTTAGACACTCACAAGTCTATGGGCCCTAATGAGGTTCACCCCAGGGCAATGAGGCAACTGGCAAAAAAACTTGCCAAACCACTCTCAAATACCAGCAGTCCTGGTTGACCAGAGAAGTTCCAGCAGACTGGAATTGCATTACATAATGCTAATGACAAGTATGGTCAGAAGGATGATCTGGAGGACTACAGAACTGTCAGCCTTATCTTTGTTCTAGGCAAGTTATGGAAGGGTGCCGTTACATGGCATGTTCAGGACAACCAGAGGAGCAGACCCAGCCAACACTGATTTATGAATGGCAGGATCTGCTTGACCGACCTGATCTTCTTCTACAACAAAATGACCTGCTTAGTAGATGAGGGAAAGAATACAGCTGTTGTCTATCTAGACTTCAGTAAAGTGTTTTACACACTCTCCTACAGCATCCTCCTCAATAACTGGCTGTTTGAAGCATGGATGGTTACCCACTGTTCAATGAGTAAAAGCGGCAGTATGGCTGGGCCCTGAGAGTTGTAGTGACTGGAGCTAAAATCAATCAGCAACCAGTCATTAACAGTGTTCCACAGAGCTCAGTTTTGGGCCCATCCTGTGTAACATTGTTATTGATGATCTGAACATAGGGATCAAGTTCACACTTAGTAATTGCAGATGACACCTGGCTGTGTGGGACTGTTGATCTGCTTGAGGGTAGGAAGGCTCTCTACAAAGAGATTACAGACTAGACCAATGGGCTAAAGACAAATACCTGAAAGTCAATACGGTAAAGCACTGGATTCTGCACTTGGGTTGCAGGAACCCTACAGGCTTGGAGAGAAGTGGCTTGAGAACTGTTCAGCAGAAGGGAACTTGGGGGTGCTGACTGAGCGCTGGCTGAACATGAGCAAATAATGTGTCCAGGTGGCCAGGAAGGCCAATAGCATCTTGGTCTGTATCAAGAACAGTGTAACCAGCAGGACTAAGGAAGTGATTGTCCCTCTGTACTTGGCACTGGTGAGGCCATACTTCGAGTACTGTATTCAGTTTTGAACCCCTCACTTCAAATAGGACATTGGGATGCTCAAGAGTGTCTGGATAAGGACAACAAAGGCTTGTGAAGGGTCAAGAATACATGTCTTATGAAGAACAGCTGAAGTTGGGTTTGTTTAGTCTCAAGAGGAGACTCATCACTCTACAACTACATGAAAGGAGGTTGTAATAAGTCTATTCTACCATGCCTACAATGAAAGGACAAGAGGAAATGGGCTTAAGCTGAGACAGCAGAGATTCAAAATGGACACAGGAAAATTTCTTTTTGCTGTTTGGGTTGTCAGGCACTGGAATAGGTTGCCTAGAGAAGGGTTCAAGAGAAGTCTGGCACTGGGTGGTAAGGCTTAGTTGTTAAGGGGTCACAGTGCTAGTGCTGGGTGGACGTTGGACTGGGTGATCTTGAAGGTGTCTTCCAATCTTGATGTTTCTATGATTCTGTTTGATATAACCACAACTACACCACTAGGTCCAGTACTTTGCCTTTAAGGCAAGCAAAGATTCAAGACACAGATTACCAAATTTTCATTCTCACTGTGTAGACATGAAAACATTCCTTATCTTTATATTAGTTGGAGGACATTTAGTTATTTGATTTACATAGAACTATTTTAGCCATTTCTCTTTCTGAATCCATTAGAATTGTTTATAGTATTTGGTTCCTTGACTTTTCTTCTCAGTCTGTACTCTATAGGATTTCCAGCAAACCTAAGACAAAATTTGCATACTTACTGAAAATTTCAAGTGATTAATTTATGCATGCAAAAATTCATGCAGGAATGATAGAATCTGATTATTTCATTTAGAAATAAGTGAAGCAACCTACACACATAGAAGCTTGTAAAAGTGAAAAATTGACTCTGTAACTATAACTGCACTATAAGCACCTGTTTATAATGCTGATTCCAAATTGTCGAACAGCTGCCAATACTGGAGTACATACTCTGAAATGTAGACATGTACTTGCCAAATACTGCATTAGCCAAACACACTTTTCAGATTAATCAATAAAGTTTTGAGAAGCATTTTAAGACTCAGGATGATGGTTGAACATTATTATTAGGTTAAAATTACTATCTGAATCATAATATATTATGCAGGATACTCCTTTATGTCTCCATTTTACCTGCAGCTGATAGTTTTATAATGAGATTATTATACCTAGCAACTTAGATTTTTGGAACATTAATGGGTATGTTATTCTGTTAAAAGCGGTGCGTGTGTTAGATTGTGTGTGTATTACAATCTGCCTTAGTTTTTAGACAAAAAATTCAAAACCAAACCAGAAAGCAAAACTGGAACAGTAAGTGAAAGGCCTATATTTGTCTAAACCTTATAAAACTAAAGCAGTAGATACACAGATGCCAGTAATATTAAGTATATGTCACATCCCAGTTGCCTTTAGCTAAAGTATACAGGCCATCCAGGTAGAAGCCAGAGTTGCTCCCACATTTCTTTTTATATTTGTACGAAAATTGGGAAATTCTTGTCATTTTTGCAACAATGTCAGAAAAACTCACACAAATATTTTAAACAGAATTTTCTCTATGCTGTTTAAGACGCCAGAAAAGAACATTCCATTGTTCAAGTCTACAGACATATTTTTTTATTAATAAAAATAATACCAACAGCACAGCAATAATGGAAACAACAGCAAAAAATATATGTCTTACCTTCCAAAGCACACTTGTACCACAAGCCACTTGTATATCCTTAAGCATCAGAAAGTGTGATCCAATTTTTCTACAGCACAAAATAACTGAAGCTAATAAAAAAATTCAAGGAGAAACTGTGCAGTGTGCACAACCAGTAGACTCAGAAGCACAGTCCAGGGATGTTTAGTCATCTGTTTGGATTTGTTACTTGCTTAAATAGTGTTTTGGATGTTCACAAAACTGAATATGGTGACATAGGCAAGTTGAAGTCATATTAGTTGTAATTTTCACTTTTCTCCTTCTAAAATCACAATTAACACAACCTTAACACAATCACAGAAACTTGTTTGGTCTTCAAGCTGGTATTTTTACATCTGATGAACATAAGCTATCACTGCATGCATGAGTAGCTCAGTGGATTGCAATGCACGTTTGCTGTTCTGTTGACACAGACTCAAATGACTTACCTGAACTGAGTGAGAGGTCCATATGCAGTACTCAGTAAAACATGTATCCATTTTTGATTGCTTCCTAGAATTGCTCTGTCAGATGAAGATCTTTCAGGAGGTCAATTTTTCATCTGTCTTAAAGACTGCCTGCACACCTTACCTCAGCTCTCTCTCACATTATTTCCTCTGGTGACTCTGTTTAATTTTTTCAGTTTGTCATTTTTAGATTTTGCTTTGATTTACTTCATGGAAATACATATACCAATGGTACTGAGGTTGATACTTGAAAATTCAAATGTTCAACATTTATCTAATATCTGGGATATAGATTTTTCTTTTTTTTTACAAGCACAGTTTGTGTCGACACATTCATGTTTTTAATTTGTTAACCATGGCAAAACTTATAGTATGGAAAAGCTTAATCATGAATGCATTAAAGGAGGAATAATCTCTATTGAAAAGTACACAGTGTATACCGGAAGACATCAAAGGTTTTGAGAGCTGAAAACTGACTCTTCAATTTCAGCACTAAAGCTTCCTGTACAAATTGATGGAAAATGTTGCCAAGACAGAGTTGCCCAAGATAACATAGGATGTTTTAGTGAACTTAAATTGGTAGATTAATTATCTGTGAACATCCAGTTTAGTCTGGGCTTTCCCTGAAGGGGAAAAAAAAATATAAAACAAGACTACCCTAGTTTGAGATACTGATTTCAACATGAGCAGATTCAAAATATTACAAAGTATGGCAAAGAAGAAAGAAGAAAAGGGCTTAAGAGTTGTTATGTGTGGCTATACAAGTTTATGATGGAGAGGGAGAAAGTTGATTCTCTGCCTTCTGATCCA
>VXBX01002926.1:4192-24889 GCA_013400415.1 Scytalopus superciliaris
GGGCGGCTGCCGCGGGACCGCGCCGGGCAGGCCCGGCCGCCGCTCGGGGCGCAGTGCCGGAGCTACGCCGAGGGGCTGGCCCGCCTGCCCCGCATGCGGCCCCGCGACGGCACCCAGATCCGCTTCACGGAGCTGCCCAGCCAGCCCTTCCCCGACGGAGCCACCCCCGAGGAGATCACCCGGCACAGCATCGACCTCAGCTACGCCCTGGAGCGCGTCCTGCAGCGGCGATACCCCGGCCGGCCGCTGGAGCTGCTCGGTGAGCGCCGCCCTCAGGGACGGGACCGGGGCAGCAGCGCCGGGGCTGAGGGGCTGGCTCGGCCTCGGGAAAGGACCGGGGGCAGAAGCTGAGGGGCTGGCTCGGCTCGGCCTCAGGAACAGACGGCCGAGAAGGGACCAGGTTATTGTCTATGAATATATAAAGGGGATTTCCGCGAAGGTGGAGCCAGGCCCTTCTTGGCGGTGCCCTGCAATGAGGTGTGAGGCAACAGGCAGAAACTGGTGCCCAGGAAGGTCCAGCTGAGTATGAGGAACAGACAACTTCTTTCCTTTCCAGAAAGGCTGTGGGGTCTCCCTCACTGGGATATTCCAGACCCATCTAGACATAGTCCCTTCCAACCTGAACTATTCTGTGGTTGTGAAGTGGGAGCTCTGGGATGAAACGTGTGCCTGTTCCCCGGTGCCCTGAGGCATCTCTCTGCATTGCAGGACAGAAGTTGGTGTAGTTTTTAGGAGCAGCAGGGCCTGTTCCAGTTGCCCAGAGAAGAGGAGACTGCAGCTTGTTCACAAGGGCTCTCTGTGACCAGTGGCAGGAGCTGAGGGAGTGGGGATCGAGCACTGGAACAGGCTCCCCCAGCTTGAGGATTGTTTGGACAACGCTCTCAGGCACATGCTGGGCTTGTTGGGGTGTCTGTGCAGGGCCAGGAGTTTGGCTTGGTGATCCCTGTGAGTCCCTTCCAGCTCAGGACATCCTGTGACTGTGTTCTGTGCCTGTGTGATGTAAGGATGTGGTGCTGGGGGTCAGGAGCTGTCAGCTGCCTCTGTCCTCTGGGTGCTGCTCTTGGAGCCCAGCGTGCCTCAGGTTAGGCCAAAAGCAGCAGGTCTGTCATCTGGCACCAGCCTGGCACTTTGCCTGTTAAGTCAGTCTCTTGAGGACAGACCTTATGGAGTCCTGGGAATGTTGAGTGGGGCTGGACAGCCCGAGATCCCTGTTCCCATGGCGTGGGGAGAAGGTGGGGGTCTGCCAGCCACTGGTTCCCCCTGCAGTGACCAGTCCCTGCCTGGCTTTAACACCACGTGTAACACAAACAAATACTGAATCTGTGGAGGTCCTGGAGTGGGGGGTTGTTTTATAGTAGGGTGGAGGGACAAGCCTTCCCAGCTGAGGCTACTGAGCTACAAGCCTTTGTTTTTTCCTTCTGTGTTTTCTGTATTAATGTTATACAATTTATTCTTTTTTGAAATTATCTAGGACAACTGTAGGATATACAAACAGTGAATTACCTGAGGAAACAGTGGTAAAGTGGCCAAGCAGCCAGTAAAATGGTCTGTAGGTCTTAATTCAACAAGGCAAACACATTATGAATGTACTGCTCAGCACTCCCAGCATTGCAGGGCAGTGGTGTTTACAGTCCCATGTGGCTCTGGATGCCCACGCTCAGGAGGACTGAATGCTCACAAAATAACAGCAGGTCTGGCTCATTGTTTGGATTTGTAAAGTCCTATAAAGGCCCTCTACAAAGACGATAATCACAGTTGCAGGTGATCTGAGCCGTTCTGCTTTGCTTTGTCTCCAGTTGAAGAGCAGAGCATACAGTCAGTGTTCAGAGTATCAATCACTGCTGGCAGGATGGATGTGCAAAAACCCAACCAGCGTTTATGAATCACATACAGAGCTTTGGGGAGGACACATACCTTGGGTACCTTTTAGTCTTACGTGTGCTTTATTTTCTGAATCCACACAGGGGAGCTGCAGTTTGCTTTCATTTGCTTCCTGATTGGGAATGTGTACGATGCCTTTGAGCACTGGAAAAGACTCCTGAACATTTTGTGCCGCTCTGAAGACGCCATAGGGAAGTACCAAGACCTCTACCTGAACCTCATTTCCGTGCTGTATCACCAGCTCAATGAAATCCCAGCAGATTTTTTTGTGGACATTGTCTCCCAGGACAATTTTTTAACCAGCACCTTGCAGGTACATTTGGGACTGTCTCCTGTGAAATAGGAGTGGGAGGCAGGGCCTACAGGGCACCAGAGCACATCTGGGGAGAAGCTGCAGAAGGAATTCAGCTGCTGTTGAGCTGTGTGGGAGACAGGGAGCCTTTCTAAGCACATGGGGATTTTCTTTTTCTTTTTTTCTATGTTATCCTTCGAGAAATGCCATTTGCTTCTCATCTCAGCCTGTGCTCTGCTCAGGCTATGCCTGGAAGAGCCTAAGGCAGTGTAAAATCCAGTTAGGCAGGGAGAGGAAATGCTGCAAATAGTGGGAAGCAAAGTGCCACAGTGCCAGGAGCTTGGAGTGCTGGCCTGGCACGTGTAGTGCAACTGGACTGCACTGGCAGACTTTGCCTAGAAGTTTTTAAGACTTTTGCCTACACTGAGCTGAACAGCTGTGAGAAAGGCTGAGCAAGTGCAAGATGATGTCTGTCTCTGTATTTTTTCCCAAATGTCATTCATTCTTTTAAAAAAAGAAAGAAAAAAAAACCACAAAAACTTTGGCATAAAGGACTGGTGATGCTGATTTTTGCACCCCTTGAATGGTTTGCTTCGTGTGAAGGGAAGCTGCAGCAAAACTCAAGCTTTTAGAGCACTGATAGTATTTTAGAAGCTTTTCCATTCCTGTTAGCCTTAAGCAAAGGGGAAGAGTTCCTGTAGTCAAGTTCTTATCCAGAGGGAATTTGTGGTTATTTCAAAATGAAGCAAATGCTGCTTCTGCTGGGACAGGCAGGGGCTGGTCTGTGATCAGCACCAGTGAAACCAGTAGGGGTAGGTGCCCTGTTCTTTCTGAAGATTTCACTTTGAGGAGAGTAGAGCTTAGTTAAATGTTTGCTTAAGGAGACCTTCTGCCTGAGAAGAAACCCCTTTTCAAAGGTATGTTTCTTTGCCTCTTGCATTCCAGAGAAAAGCTGTCCCTGTGGGCAGCTCCCTGGAATGCAGAGAGATAAGGCAGATGTTACAGGCAGGCACAGCAGAGAAGACAGAGATAATAAAACCTGAAGAAGAAACAAGAGGCATCTCTCTCGGGCCCAGTGCTGCTTCACAGCCTGGTGCAGGGGTTTTTTGTAAGTTTTAGCCTTCTTGTCTTCAGAATAAACTTTTTTTGGATTCTTTCCACTGCCTTGACATTTTTTGGGGTACCTGTGTGTATCTTACCACATACTCCCACTGACTGTGGCCATACTGTGACAGTGCAGCACATTGGCTAAAAAAACCCCTTAGTTTAAAAACAAATAAAAGGCCAATCCCAGACACAACTGATGAAGCTCAGCAGTGGAAACAACCCCTGCAGTAATTGGGGCAGCAGTGCCTTCTCCTTTGCCAGGGAGCAGTTGCATTCCTCTCCTTTTAGCTCCCGAGTTCGTGCTGTAGATTTGGGGAGGGTTGAGATGTTTGGGTTTAATTTGCTGGGTAAAATGGTATGGGAAGCATTGCTTTAATCAGATGACTTGCAGTTTTTTGAATTTGGATTCTTGCACATCTCGGGGGGGTGGGGAGGGGAGGGAGGGGGGGGTAATTTATATTTTATTTCTGTTGGTAGATTTTTTTCCATCCCATTACAGGACTGGAAAAGCCAGCCCTGTTTGCAGAACACTCAGAGCAACACTGTGCATGGTCAGCTTACAGTAATACAGAGAATATGTCAAGCAACCATTCTTTCCATCTGAGGGGCATTTGGGAAGCACCCTTATTGCTGGTTATCTTTCCTTTTTGGCTGCCTGAGTCCTGTCTGCCCCTGAGTTCCAGGAGTCTGTTTTATTTCAGCAGCACAGGCTGTGCTGGCACAGGGGATCTGGGCAGGAGTCCCCACATTGCCAGTGGCACAGAAAACCTTTGCCTTGCTAACTGAGCCTCTCCTTACTCAAAGTTCTCTCTCTGCTCTCATGGGCTCTCCCTGAAACAGTGCCAGGGAGCCCTTGGGATTTGTGTGTGTCACCTACACACCCCCATCAGAGTGAATTGGGTGTGGGGAGTGCCCAGGGGGGTGTGGGGAGTGCATTGTCTGTGCAGCTCCTGCTCAGCTCTGAATGCAGCAGCTTTGTATTTCTGGAGTTAGATCCAAGGCAAGGGGAGGAAAGCACCACTGGCTGTGCAGCCCTAACAATGCTGAAAGAAAAAAAAAAATCCTGATTAAATAGCTAGTTTAATGTGCAGTTCATTGAGAAGTGGGAAATAGAATATTTTAATCTGTTTTCTTTAACACCAACCTTACTGTGCACATGTTCTGTTAGAGGTAGTTTCACAGTAGAATGAACAAGGAAAAGACAAATGATCATTTACAAAGCAACACACTTTGCTGCTTATTGCCAGTGTTGTATCCAGCTGTCAGTAGGTCTCTCCCAAATACAAGGCTTCATTTTCCCCAGAGGAAATTTCTTCTTATGAAAATTAATTCCGGGTCACAAGTTCATCAGAGGAGCAGAAGCAAGATAGGAGAGAAGGGCTCTGGGGCTAAATGCCCTTTTAATCCTACACAGATATTTTCATTCACCAGGTGGCAACAAAAGTTGTGAATCTGTGACACATTAGTATGTTTTGGATGATGGAAGGGAGAGGTTAGTCCAGATTTCAGTGCCCTGTGTCAAGGAAATGGCTGTGCTGGGGATAACTGGATTTTTTCCAGGGAGCTCCCATTCCTCTCTTACCTTCAAGGTCTGTTTATTGAGTCCCCTCTGTATGTAAGGTGTTGGTCATACCCTATTACAGAATTACTTTGAGAGCTCTCTGACCATAGAAATGATGGATACAATTATCTGTTGGCCTTTTGGAGACATGCTGGAAAATTGGCTCCTGATAATGCTTTTGGGCTTTTTTTAATTCCTTCTTCCTTCTGCTCAGACACTTTCCTTAGCTCACACTTCAGCACATTTCAGAATTCCATAGTACAAATTCAATTACATGCATACTCCTGCTTCAAACAAAGTTCAGGTATTTCTGACACTGGCTCAGTGTAGGGAGGGCAGGCTGGGGTGGGCTTGGGCTGTGAAATCAGAGGTGTAGGCTTTGGTCAGGTAGCCCCAGAGCAGGAGTGGCTCCAGGTTGGTACATCCCTTGCCAGTGGCTCAACCTGAATCTCTTCCTGGTGCTCCCAGAAGTGTTGATGATGTTTTTGTAGGAAGGAGATGCCCCAGCTGAGCTCTTTGTGACCTCTGCTCTTTCTTTCAGGTGCTCTTTTCCTGCCTGTGCAGTGCTGCAGTTGATGAGACTCTAAGGAAAAAGGCTGAGAAGTTCAAGGCTCACCTAACAAAGAAGTTTAAATGGGACTTTGAGGCAGAGCCTGATGACTGTGCCCCTGTGGTGGTGGAGCTGCCTGAGGACGTGCAGGTGGACTGAGCCAAATGCTCCCTTGGAAGCAAACAGCTTTAAAAATAACTCATTCCTTCTCTTCTCCAGCCTTGCCAGCTTCCCAAAGTCAGTTTCTAAAGGTGATCCTCTTCCTGCTGTAGAACCCAGGAGGCTGCTGAGCTTTGTGGGATCAGAGTCACTGGGAGAGTTTGAGAGGTGTCACATGGCTGCTTTGGACACCTTGGGGTTTTTCCCCAGCTCTTCTGCAGCAGCTCCTTGTAGAATATGAATCCAATACAAATTCATAGGATCATTTAAGTTGGAAAAGACCTTTGGAGATCATGAAGTCCAGCCATAAATCTAACACTGCCAAGATCATCCTGCACTCAGCTGACTCTGGGATCCCTGGTCCCCTCTCTCCTCCAGGGCTGGAGGTGATGCCCTGTCTGGAGAGCACCTGTGGTTTATAACCTCAAGTGAGGGGTGTGAGCCCACTGAGTGCTCTTTGCAGATTTTGGCAGCCCAAACCCAGGCTGTGGGCTGGAGTTCAGCTCTTACTGGGCTCTGATACAGGGGTGTGACCACGACTGTTCCACTGCCATGGCAGATGCTCATGCTGCTCACTGTGATTTATCTGTTGTGGAGAAGGACTCAAAGCCACAGCAAAATTCCTCCTGTTTTATACCCCTAATACTGAGGTATCTTAGTCCTCCCATTTTGTGTTTACTTCTGACACTGTTTTGCCTGATCTAAAAGAAAGTGGACAATTTGGTGGCGAGAAATAGAGTTACTGGACTGTAGTCACCCCAGTCTTGAAGAACAGAGCCAGAATGATTTAAAAGGTCAGATTTCCACGTGAACTGGAGTCTTCCCTTCTATAATTGGAAATCTTATGTATTTTCCATGGTGACAGTTTGCTCTTTGTCCCCAGTTCCCAGGACAGGCTGTCAGAAGCTTGTGGTGTTGTACCACTCAGCTGTTCCTGAGCTGTCAGACTCCCTCAGGAACTTGTGTGCATGTCCAACAGGCTGACTCTTTGTTAGTCTTTTGTTGTTCAAAATAAATCTCAAAAGAGCCTTGTCTACAGAAAATGTCTGTATGAATGGGGTTTAGTTACTGGGTCAAAGCTTAGAGTACAACAGCACTGCCCACCTTTCCTCACTGGGGTGTCCAGTGTCCCTGCAGATGCTCCATCACATCCAAGGGGGGAAAGGGATGCACAGTGTGGCAGAAAGCTCAGTGTGCTCTGGAAGGAAGGTGTGTGATGAGGTTTCCAGATGGCCAGGAGATTTCCACAGGGAATTGGAAGCCCTTATTGCTGCTGGGGGGCTTTCTCTCCTTCCTGCAGGGGCTCTGCACTGCATTCCTGTCTGTTTGAAATGAATCCTGGATTGCCCACAGGCCCTGTGGGGAGGTTACTCCAAATTGGCAAGTATTTTGTTCTTAAGTCTTTCTTTCCACGCTCTCTTGTCCTTCCATCTTGTGATGTTTTGCCTGGCAGTGTGACTGTGCTCTCCCTGCCTCCCTGCCCTGTGTTTGCATCCCCAGGCAGAGCTCTTGCTGGCTCCACAGGTCATTGCTCCCAGCTTTGATGGACGAGGCTCCTCTTGGTTTGTTGGCTCTTTGCAGCACCCCAGTGACTGGTCCTGGTGGTTGGGGGCAGAGCACAGATCCCTGCTGCTGGTAGAGAAGGGAGCAGGGAGCCTGGGGCCCTGCCTGGAAGGAAGAGGGGAGCAGGGTCAGTGTTCTCAGTGTCCTGGCAAGGCTCCATTGCTTTGCTGGCCAACTGGATTGGAGTATGCCTTTGTTAAAGCTCAGAACCACTAACTGAAAATTAACAGTTTGTAATGGTCAGGCTCCCATGATGAACTACACCATTAGCAGCTGAAAAAAAAGAATACAATTGTGCTTTTTTCTCTTTGTAAGATTGTAGTAGGACAGTTAATCACAGAATCCCAGAATGGTTTGGGTGGGAAGGGACCATAAAGCCCATCCCACCCCCTGCCATGGGCAGGGACACCTCCCACCAGCCCAGGTTGCTCCAAGCCCTGTCCAACCTGGCCTTGGGCACTGCCAGGGATGGGGCAGCCTTAGCTTCTCTGCCCAACCTGTGCCAGGGCCTGCCCACCCTCCCAGGGAAGGATTCCTTCCCAATATCCCATCTAACCCTGCCCTCTGGCAGTTTAAAACCATTTCCCCTTGTCCCATCACTATCTGCTCATATAAAATGTCCCTGTCCCTCCTTTTTATAAGCCCCCTCATATATCTTAGTATCTCTCCTTATTATTTCTTATTAGACCACAAAGCAGGTGGGGAAGAGCCAGGCCCTGGGGACACTGTCCCTCTGTTGGACAGGATACAGAAGCACCAAACTTTCAGCTAGATGCAGGTTTGGGTGTTCAGAATCTGACTCCATTGTGTGACTGTCACACACTGAGGGAAAAGGGAAGTGGGCACATAGGAAGCAGCTTGTTGGAAGTTTGCAGGGGAGGATTATAAATTTGGGAGGGAAAACAGGGCAGTTATTCCTGTTGGAGCCACCAGGAAGGACACTATAAACGACAATTGGCAACATGTTATAGGAGGGATATTTTACTGCCTTTCTATAGCCTTAGGCCAGCTCTGGTGATGATAATGCTGCCCCTTCCTCCAGCTGTTGTTATCTGAAAGCAAAAGAGGGATTTTAAATACACGTTGTTGCAAGCTAATGAAGTGTGATTTGTGATGTGTTTGCAGCCTTGATTGAGCACTGAATTCGGGTCAGGACAAGCAGCTTCCCCTGCCTTGTGCAGTGGCACTGAGGCATGAGGTGCATCAGCCTCCTGCTTCTCTGGAGAGCTGTCCAGCTGCCAGGGCTGTGCCAGTGAGGACATCAGCATCATTCCTGCCCTCTGACATGGGCATTCCCTGCAAAGGGCCCTGCTAAGCCCCAGGTGAGGCTGATCCCTGGGGAGCCAGCAGGGGCACAGGCTGACCCTGGGGTACTCCCAAAGCTGCACTGCACCCTCATTCCCTGTGCAGAGCCCAGAGGGGGTGTATCCAACCCCCAAAACTGCTCTTCCATTGCTTTCCCACTTGTCCCCACAGGTGACATTGGACAAACCAGAGTTCTCAGTCTCAGGGATAGTTTTCCAGTGTGGGGCCTCCCTGCTGTCTCCATGCCTTGCTTCTTTCATTGTCCCTGCACATTCCAAGATGAGGAATGTGCTGCCTGAGGCTGTGGCGGGGCTGCCTTTCTGCCCCACCATTGCACTACTCCCTTTTTATTGTGGGGAAGAGAAATGGCACGTCTTGCTGGGATAATTCATGTGGCATCATTTGTGATTTCCACTGCCAAAGCAGCAGCCAGGCCACTCCTCTCTGTTTGCAGGTGGATTGGTGCCAGTAACTCTGCCCTGGCACTGGGGCACATCCACAGGCTGGTCCTGCAGCTCAGATGGGGTTTGTGGCACTGCCTGTGGCAGCAATGCCTGCAGACCTCCAACAGCACCAATTTGGTGTTAGATGTCACCCTAAAGTGTTCTTCTCGTGCTCTAAATGCAAACTAAAGGTGAAAGGGGGCAGGTGGGAAGGTATAGAAAGCCATCAGTAGCTTGTTAGTGCTGTAGTTTTAAATCTGAAGTGAGCCCTGGGTTAATTATTATTTTAAACAGCAACTCTTCATTGGGGCTTTCACTTTTAGTGCTTCATGGTGAGTTGAATTTTTGGTTCTTTGCTCAGTGTTTGCTCACGAGAACCCTCCCTGTCTCTCAGAGTTCAGTTCATGTCTTCTTCTGGTTTCATTAGGCTTTTCTGCTGTTTGTTACTATTGCACCCTTATTTTTCTAATCCAGAAATAACATGATAGATATGCATTTGTGCCTGTAACAATAACCAGGAGGGACAGGTTTTCAGGGTCTCTAAGACACACACCACCTTTGTTTGGAGCAATGTTTATTTCTGCTACTGCTTTGACAGCTGGACATAGCCAGTACCAGCTGCTGCAGTTGGAGTGGCTGGCACTGAGCTCCTGGAATATGGAAAAAGATGGAGTGGAATGCCTTGATTCCTTTCTCTGAAAAAGGAAATCATCTTCCCCTGGCCTTGCTGTTCATTGTCAAACAGCTGTGCCAGAGGCATGTTCTGCAGCCCTGTTACTTAAAAGGGATGTCCTTTCCAGTGTGCTCAGCTATTCCCCAGCCAGTTCTGCCCCCCTCCAAAAATGTGCACCTCCTGACCTGCTGGGGGCTGGGCAGGCTGGGATTTGGGAGAGCCAGAGCCTGTCCCAAGTGTGGGACAAAGCCCAGAGTGGAGCTGGGGCAGGGCTTGGGGGTGGCTCCACAGAGCTTGGGCTGTGCTGGAGCCTCGAGTTACTGCACAGAGACATTGATTGTGCAGGGACCTCCTCAGGAAAGCACAAATGAGATGCAATGCAGCCTCAATGCAAATCAACTCCAAATGGGTTAATCAATAGGAGGAAAAATCCATATGGCAGCCTTGGATCCCCCGCTTTGGGAGTGCTGGTGCAGCTCGTGCCCTGCCCCGTAGGGGCTCACGAGGAGAGAGCTGCAGCAGAAATGTGTCCTGCAGGTGCAGCCTGGCCACTGAGGGGCCAGCTTGGCACCTTGGCCCCTTCCAGCAGAGCTCCAGCAGTGCTTGGCCACTGCAGCTTCAGGGGCTCCACAGACTGGAAACCAAAAGCCTGAGCTCCAGCCCTTGCCAGGTCTCCGCTTTGGGCAGGCAGGATGCAAGAGGGAGGAGGAACCATCCAGAGGGTTCCCTTCCCCCAGGGCCTCGGTGCCTGCCTGCAGCACTGACTCCTGTGTCCTACAGGGATCAAACTCATGCTTAACTGAGAAGCTGCCCAGCCTTCAGCCCCCCAAAGCCACAGCCCTGCAATGCCTTTCCCTCTGCCAGGGGGTTGCAGCTCAGTCACTCGGGTGCGAGGCAAGGCTGAGCAGCTGAGAGGAGGCTGCCAGCAGCTGGGGGGACTCTTGCATTGCCCCTCTCCAATTCACTTACTGTCTCTGCCTGTAAAAACTGTCTCACAGTCATTAAAGAAATGGGATTTTGGGAAGAAATTCCTAGCTGGGAGGGTGGGCAGGCCCTGGCACAGGTTGGGCAGAGAAGCTGTGGCTGCCCCATCCCTGGCAGTGCCCAAGGCCAGGTTGGACAGGGCTTGGAGCAACCTGGGCTGGTGGGAGGTGTCCCTGCCCATGGCAGGGGGTGGGATGGGCTTTATGGTCCCTTCCCACCCAAACCAGTCTGGGATTCTAAAAAGTGGGAGTTCCCATTAATTGTGTCAGGTGCCCCAGGGCAACCCTGCAAGTGGAAGGTCAGCAGAGACACGAATTATCTGTGGGACTTTGCCCTTACTGTGAAAGTTGCTCATCACTTCCCTGGCCTGGTAAGAAGCTCCTGACTTAAAGTTCCTGTTAGTGGTGGGAGGTTTTACTGCTTCCCCAAAGATACCTTTCCTGGTGTTCTCAGAGGGAGAGCCCACTTGCTCTGCCTTCCTGGGGGCAGTTCTGTGAGGAGCAAGGCTGGCAGGAGCACAGCCCTCACTGGGGGCTTCCCAACAAACTCCTGCTGCAATTCAACCCAAAAGCTGCCCTTGTGCAGAGCGGGGCCTTCAGAGCCCGGGAGGGACCTCTGGGGGGCTCCATCCTCACACGTTTGGCATCAGATGTCCGAGTTTCTGCATCTGTGCCACATGAACAACTTTGTGTTCCTCATCCATCTGGATGTTTTAAGTACTCGATGGCAGTGAATACTCGTGGCTGGCTGGAGACAGTCCTGCTCCAGTCCAAGGAATTGTTAGAGCAGGTTTTTTTCCTGGGAGTGCAGTCCTGCTCCAGTCAATCCAAGGAATTGTTAGAGCAGGTTTTTTTCCTGGGAGTGCTGCCTCATCACTGAACACTGTGACATATCCCAAGCTGTACTGGACATCCCAGCTGGAAACTGCTGCTTCACACATGCTGAGCCCCTGATTCCTCCTGGTCTGAAAGGGACTGGCAGCTCCAGCACCCAGTGTTGCCCACTCCACAGAGCAGCAGAGCAGGCTTTGCACCAACCTGCATTTCAGGGATGGTTTTCCCTTCATCAGAGGTTCCAAGTAACAGGAAGTGAATTGTCTTTTAATAAGGCTTGATAGATGATTTTATATGGCCACATTAATATGTATTCACTCAGTG
Source organism: Scytalopus superciliaris (assembly GCA_013400415.1). Taxonomy (NCBI): domain Eukaryota; kingdom Metazoa; phylum Chordata; class Aves; order Passeriformes; family Rhinocryptidae; genus Scytalopus; species Scytalopus superciliaris. Next base: position 15,868 of record VXBX01002926.1, read on the forward strand.
CTGCCTGATCTTCCTCTGCACAAGTTCTCTTGCCCTTCAGGCTGGTGTGAGCTGCTCAAACACACACAGTGTGCCAGGGGACCCTGCTCTGCCCACAGGGATTGCTCTCTCCAGGGAGCCCAGAGGCCCCTGAGCAGAGCAGTGACACAGTGGGGAGTGACACAGTGGGGTGCAGTGACACAGTGGGGCACAGGGACACAGTGGGGCACAGGGACACAGTGGGGCACAGTGACACATGGGGCACAGGGACACAGTGGGGCACAGGGACACATGGGGTGCAGTGACACAGTGGGGCACAGGGACACAGTGGGGTACAGGGACACAGTGGGGTGCAGGGACACAGTGGGGCACAGTGACACATGGGGCACAGGGACACAGTGGGGCACAGGGACACATGGGGTGCAGTGACACAGTGGGGCACAGGGACACAGTGGGGTACAGGGACACAGTGGGGTGCAGGGACACAGTGGGGCACAGGGACACATGGGGTACAGGGACACAGTGGGGCACAAGGACACAGTGGGGCACAGGGACACAGTGGGGCACAGGGACACAGTGGGGCACAGTGACACATGGGGTACAGGGACACAGTGGGGCACAGTGCCACGGGCTCCTGCCACAGCATTGCCTGAGCACCTCTCTGAGATCCACAAGGTGCAGGAGCTGAGCTGGCAAACCTTGCAGCAGCTGGGGGAGCAGAGTCAGGCAGAAGTGCTGGGTGACCTCTTGGGCTCAATCCCTCCATTTGTGCGAAGCACAGCCTTTTGTCTGCGAGTATTTTTGTTTTGTTTTTTCAAACAGCCACTTCAGGATTTAAAAAGCATCACTTGAGAATCTGCTGAGCTTCACAGACTTCTGAGAGACCTTCCACGTGCAGCCAGTGCAGCAGGGGCTGGTTAAACACGTCCCCCAGCTGTGCTGGGCGGTCACTCGGGGCCTCTAATGGCTTTATTTCATTAGCACGAGCTCACTGGGGAGGGCTGTGCACGTTCATTGCTGCTGAAACTCCACACTGCCCAAGTGGCTTCATTTAATGGACTTATTTTCTTAACAAGACCAGTAACCAGCGTGAACTAATGTTCCTTCTGGGCCTCTCACTCATTTCATTCCTCAGCAGAACTGGGTAGGTCAAGAGCTCTCCTGCATTAGCAAAAAGATGTTCCACCTTCCTTATTATCCACCGTTCTCTGCACAGATTCTTTTAAACTCGCCAAAGAAACGTTACCTTTGGTTTACATTTTTGCTCCCTCTTTCTTTGCTTCTTCAGTGACAAAACATTTATGGCTACTTCAAAAGACCAGACAACTCCTCTGATTGTGCCAGGGGTCCTCATCCAACTCTAAGAAGAATTAACTCCATCAGCATTGCCCTGCATGGGGACTGAAAGCAGACAGCAGCTTTTCTCTCATGCCACCAGTAAACCAGGGGTTTTTCAGGTGACCACTCAGTAAAGGCATCTTTTGGTGGCTTTCCCAGTGAGGTGACTCCTGTCCTGCAGACACTGGAGGTGAGGGAAGCACCAAGGGACAGGATCTCCTGCTCAAGTGCTGCATGATGACTGCTCTCCATCCACACCATGGCTCTGGGCCTGGGTTTCAAAGCTGTTTCTCTCCCTCCCCACCTGAGTGATTTTCCCCTGTGCTGCTTATCCTGGCCTTTCCTGCTCCTACTGTGAAACAAGGGGGAAATGCAGCAGCTGAGAGCCCTGCAGGACTTTCCTGCCTCTCTGTGCTGGTTGCTTCCTGAAGGGAATGGGAATGAGTGGGTGGATGAGACCCAACACTCAACCACTGCCCCCTGTTTGGTGTGGTGGCTGCACAGGAACACGAGATGTGGCAGGAGCCTGTCCTGTGTCATGGGATATATATGGATAAGCAAAGTTCCAGGGTGGTGTGGCTAATCCTACACAGCAGCAGCAGAACAGATCTTTGCCCTGGAGAACCAGCAGAGTCAGAGCAGGGATGGAGACTGCCTGGGATGGGGGATGAGGGCACTGCTAAGGTCTAGCTCATCACAGGTGAGAAGAAGGTGTAAGAGATGCTGAGGTGTGTGGGGCTGAGGACTGGAGAGGCCACGGCCTGGGCTGAGAAGGTGTTAAAGGAATTCCGCTCCCTCCCAGCTTTGGAGCCCTGAGTGGCACCAGCACCCAAGAAAATACACAGTGGGATCTCCAGGAGAGCACTGTGATGCTTGAACCTGCACAGATCTAGGGAGGACAGCTGGGGTTTGCTCTGAAGGCTTGCCCCTGTCTTTGGGAGATGGATCAGTAGAGGGGTTTGTGAATGTGAATGTGTGCTTGGATTTAGCAGGAAGGCACAAGGAATGCAGTTTTGGGGGATGTTTTTGGTGAGCAGTGGTGTGGGTAGGATGGGTGGCTGCCCATGTGATTCAGAGGAAATGAGGCTGTGTCTGGCATGAGGAAGGACAGCAAAATCTGCCTGAGCTGATGGATGGGGAGATGGGATGGAGGAAGATGATCTCTGCCTCCACTTCCACAGCTCTTCTTCCCTGTGATGTGCTGGGACAGGGCTCCAGGCAGGGAAGAGCTCAGTCCTGGGGCTGCAAGTGGCCAGAGCCAAGGAAAGATCTCTGCAGCTCCCAGCAGGGACAGACCCATGTGGGTGCTCCAAGTTCTACAGTGAGGGGAATGTGCTGGTGGGCAGATGAATTGGAGAGACAGGATTTCCCTCAGAGCACAGCAGGGTGAGGGGGCTGTGAGGCAGAGCCACAGGGACTCCCCTCTCCAGCCCTTGCTGCTGGATGTGCTCCTGAGCTGGAGGGTAACCCGTGTAAGGGGTGACCTGCCCAAGAGATACCTCGATATTGGCCTGAACTCCACAGTTTGCTGGAGGGGAGATGGATGGCAGGCAGGAACAGCCCATGTGTGCTGAGGCTGCTGGCTGTGCTGGGGGAACTCCTGCTGGCAGCACACAGGGAATGGCAATCTGTGTCCCTGTGCTCTTCCGAGCCTGTGCCACCCTTTTGGTGGGCAGTGGAATCACTGGGCACTGCTCTGCTTGCCAGTCCCCAGGCAGCTGCCCTGTGCTATGAAGACTTCAGAAAATAATCCTTCTCCCTGTGTCTTTCCAGGCAAGGAGAGCTCATGTAGAGAACAAGGAGGAACCTTTCCTCATGGTCACCCTTCCTGGTGTGGTTCTGCTTCCCTTCTGATCCTGTCTGGACAACATCTGTTGGATTTTCTGTTCCCTTGCAGCAGAAGCTGCTCATGGAGGAGCCCTGTGCTCTCTTGTGATGATGGTGGACACTGGGAGCTGGAAGTGTGCTGGGAGCTGGGTGCTGTCCCCAGCCCTGTCCCCTTCCCTCAGGACAGCACTGCTGTGGCCAGCACTGCCTGAGACAGCCCTGCAGCCAAAACCCTCCCAGCACTCTGTTTTTTCCCCCTGGCCCCGGGCAGGGCAGGAGCCAACGCTGGCAGAGCAGGAGGAGGTGGTGGCCACCCCTGCAGGAGTAGGATTGGGGTCCTGCAGGGACAGGTGAGGGTTGCTCCCCTTCACAGCCTGGGAGCTGATCTGGGTGTGGGGGGCCCAGTTCTCTGGGTGGAGGTCACAGCTGTCCCTACAAAGTGTTGTGGAGTGTCCCAAGCACTAAGAGCTCTGCTTGTCTGGAGCTGGCACTGCGTTACTGCTTGCATTTCACTGGGCAAACTGGGTGCCATGATCTCAGCTGGCACAGCCAGGCTGGCAGAGCCAGGAGCAGGCTGAAGGCTTCTTCAAACATCCTCCCAGCTTCTCCTGCTTCTCCCCCACCAACCCCCCAGCCAAACTCCATCTGCTGGGCAACACCAACACCCCCTGTCTGCCCCATAACTGTGTGCCCTGCTCAGGACACTGGGGGTGCAGGGGGCTTGTGGCTCAGGGATGGGACTGGTGGTGGAGCTCACACTGGTGCCAGGAGGAGCTGCTGGCTCTGGCTGGGTGCTGTGCTGCTGCCTGGCACGGTGGGAGGGGCACTGAGTGTCCTCTGCCCACGTGTAGCAGCCCCAGGTGCGGAGGAGTTGAGGAGCAAGAGTTTGCTGTGCTCTATAAGGAGAAATAAATAAAAAGGACTTTGCAATGGAGTGTAATCTCCCGGGGAAGAAATTGCAGCTCTGCTCCACCCACACCATGCACGAGTGGTCTTTGTGCACTGACTCATTCCTCTTTCCCAGAGACCGTGGGCAGGGCTGTCACCAGCTGGGGGGGGGGGGGCCCTGCTGTCCTGCCCCCCATGGGCAGTCCCAGGGCTGTCTGTCCCCTTGTCCTTGTGCTGGGCTGCTGGGACAGCTGATGGGGCCTGCAAGGGACCTCAGGGTGACTGTGGTCCTCCAGGAGTCCTCATGACTACAGCTGGTCAGGTATCTCACCTGGCCCTGCCAAGGCTTCCCCCCCATCAGTGCTGTCAGTCTGTCTGTCTCCACCTCAGCCCTCAGGAGCCCCAGGGTGTGTCAGTGTCCCTGCCCTGCAGTGACAGGTGGCACTGTGAGGGGTGTGGGGGTGACATTTGTAGATGGTGGGGGGTGTGCCTGTGGCTCAGGTACAGCAGGAACTGCTGAGTAGCCTCCCTGAAAAAGCAGAGAGATGTGAAGGAGCACCTGATGACCTGGAAGCATCCTTCCACCAGCACCCAGCTGCCTTGTGAGGGGAGTTGTCACAGGGTGTTGTAAAGACCAGGGCAGTGAAAGAGAAATGGGCAAATATGTGCACCCTCTGGCAGAGGAAACCCCCAGTATGTGGCTGGCCAAGGGGATGCAACACCTGCCTTGTTGTCCTGCTGTGGGCCCTGGTGGGGAGGGATCTGTGGGTTTGGGGGTGGCAGCAGTGAGTCCTTGTCCCTCCCTGCTTGGTGTGCTCAGGGCATCTGCAGGAACAGGAGGGCTGTCCTCAAAGGTGGTTTGTCCACTGGGGACTGAGCAGGCTCTTCTGTTTGCCTCTGTCCCACACGGAGGGTCTTGTCTCTCCTCCTTGCATATTCTGCTTCTTGTTTGTGTCAATATCCTTAAGAACAGCCCTGCCTGGAGTTTCTGCACCCACAGTGCTGGGGCTGGAGACTGTCTCCTGGCTGAAGAGCTTGTGCTCCAAGTGTGGCACTTGGCACCATCCCAGGGATTTGGGGGGAGTGGTAGGCAGGCTGTGGCTCCTGCTGTGGCCTCTCCTCACACGGCACTGACACGGTGAAGTTTCTCAGTTGTGAACTCTGTTCTTTCTATGCCTCCATCTGTGTCACAGGTCAGGCAAGGAGGGAGCTCCAGGGCCCTAAAGTGGCACCCTGACCACCTGGCAGGGTGGGCAGCATGGCCACGTGTGGTCAGGGGGCAGTGGGGTGCTCTAGTGGTGCTTTGGTAGCCTCAAGTTGTGTCAGAGGACACTTAGATTGTATAATAGAGAAAATTTCTTCACAGAAAGGCTGGTCAGCAGCGGTGGAGGCACCACCCCTGGAAGTGTTCAAAAAAGGTGTGGATGTGGCACTTGTGGCCATGACCACAGCAATGGCAGGAAGGAGAAGGAGCAGAGCTCCCTTTGCAGCACAGCCCTGGCATCTGCCACGAGGCTGTACCATGGGTGGGGTGCTGGGCACGGAGCAGCATCCAGAGCTCTGCCCACGGGAAATCTCTGTGTGTGTGGCTTGAGAGTGGGGGCTTGAAGTGGCCATCCAGCCCCTGGTGCTGGGCAGGGGGCTGGGAGCATGTAGAAAGTGACAGATAGGAATGTTGCCTTGCTCATGGCAACCTGATTTTGCTGGCTGCCACTGACTGGAGCGCGGGGCTGCACGGAGCTGCCTCCCAACGAGGACACAGTGTACCAGCGAGTGAGGCACATGGCTTGGTAATGATATGATGATGTGATTTGGGCTCATATGAGCAATAACAAGAGACAGGAACAGAATTCAAGGAGCCAAGCATCTTGTGAGGGAAAAAAAAAAATAAAGACAGATGTGGGAAGGAGATAGGGAAGCCCAGATCTGGGCTGCAGCAGGATTGCTGCCTCTGGGACAGGGCTGTGGATCAGTCCAGCCTGGGCAGAGGATGGGTGCTCAGAAGGTGGCCCTTTACTGTCTGCCTGATCTACCCTGCTCTTTTCAAAGCCCACCTGGGGTACTGTGTCCATCTCTGGGGTCCCCAACACAGCCTGCCCAGAGCAGCTGTGCCTGCCCCGTCCCTGGGAGTGTCCAAGGCCAGGTTGGATGGGGCTTGGAGCAACCTGGGCTAGTGGGAGGTGTCCCTGCCCATGGCAGGGGGTGGAGTGAGATGAGCTTTAAGGTCCCTCCCAACCCAAACCATTCTGGGATTCTGTGGTTCTGTGGTGGAGGGACCCTCTCCTTGGCCTCTCTGTCACACCTGCAGGGAGGTGCTGGTGCTGTTTGTCCCCCCTGTCAGACTCTGCTGTCCATTGGCAGGAGGAGTCAGCTCCCCAGGCCAGCCTGGTTTCATATTTGCTTCGAATTTTGTTTTCTAAGTGCAATAAAGAGTCTGGGCAAGCAGCCCCAGCTCTGTGAGCAGGCTGCTGGTCCCACTGCTCCTGCAGGGAGCATTGCTGGGGGATGCTTCATGCAAATGCACAGCGTGCATAATTTACCCAGCCATTAATATTAATGACCAACCTAACCTAACCCCTTGTAAAACCAATCAGCAACACAACTGCTCTGGTGGCTGCCTGGAGGGCTCATTTCCTCACTGCCTTTGCTGGGGTGCTCAGCTCCTGTCTTGGTGCCAGCTGAGGGGATGGAAGGCAGCTCTGGCCAGCCCTTTGCTGCTCCCCAGGACCCTGCAGGAGCTTGTCCTGCACCTCTGCAGCTCAGCACAGCACAGCCTCAGGACTTTTTGCCTCACCTTTCCTTCCAGACACACAGGAGATTTCCACAGAAGTGGCTTTGTGACTGCATTTCTTTTGGGTCTTTTTTTCTCTGTCTTGGGCCCAGCTTATCCAGCTGTCTCTTCTCCACCCTGGTGCTGTAAGTTCCTGCCCAGTCGAGATTGGCCCAGCTGGCCTAGCATGGGGTACATGTCAGTGTTCTGGCACTAAGGGTAGGTTGGTGTCTCCTGAAAAGAGCCTCCATTCCCATGTTCAAATCCATTCATGGATTGCTGCCCTGAGTCTACCCCAAAAGAGCTGATCTCATTGGAACAGAGCCCAGGTCTGACCCCAAAGCCAGTGGCTGTGCCACCAAGGACACAATACCCTTTGGGAAATTATTGTAGAATGCTGGAATCATTAATGTTGGAAAAGACCTCTTAGATCAACAAGTCCAACCATTGCCCCAGCTCTGCCATGTTCACCACTAAACCATGTCCCCAAGTGACACATCCGCGTGTTTTTGAACACCTCCAGGGTTGGTGACTCCACCACTGCTCTGGGCAGCCTGTTCCAAAGCCTCACCACCCTTTCTTTGAAGAAATTTTCTCTAATATCCAAACTAAACCTCCCATGGCACAACCTGAGGCCGTTTCCCATTGCTCTGTTACTCCTTACCCGGGACAAGAATGCAGCCTCCTTTTTTGCTTCAATCCGTGCTCACTTCTGGAGGCAAAAACATCAGAGAACTTTGCTGAGGGCATCTCCAGGGAGCCCTTGAACAGCCACAGCCCCGTGGGCTGCCCACCCTGCCTGTGCCTGTTGAGCAGCACCCCAGTGTTTTGGAAACAGCCCCCCAATGCTCTCCCAGCAGTCTGGGAGAAAATGTCACGAGTAGTGGCAGCATCAAAGTTTCGGAGAGGTCGGGAGGGTGGAAGGAGTGGATGGGAGGGAGGGATTGAGGGAAGCACCAGCTGCTTTCCGTTCTGCCCTCACTCCAGTGTCGCTCCCAACACAGCCACATTTCCACACCTGCCCATCAGGCAGGAAGGCACAGAGAGGGCAGAGCAATGTTTTGCCTCTGCATTAAAGATGCAGCGTTGTGTCCCTTTGGCCCCCCTGCTCTGACCTTCCCTGTCCTTTCCTCTGCAGCCACCTCCGCCTTTTTTCTAGGAAGTCTTGAATTGCTTAAAGCTGAGTAAGCCTTCTAGTTTGGGGGCTGAAAAGCAGGACCTACTTTCTTCTGTAATGGCTGCACTTGAGCAATCTTTCCTCGCAGCAAATGGGAGACTGAATGGAGACCATCAACCCCTAATGCAGCTTTCCTTTCTTCTGCTAATGCTCAGTTTCTAGTGCATTAGCTCTGGCTCAGGCCAACCAAGTGGTGCACTGTCATTAAATCTCTGAAGCAGCAAAATGCTTAAGAATATCTTTGAGGTGCTTTCCAGAGCCCGGGCTGAGCCCCACCAGATGCTGAGAGGGACTTTCCTCCCCCAGCTCTGTGCCAGCAGCTGGGAAGGCCAGGACATCTCTCCCGATCCTAAACAGCCGGGGCCAAAGGGATCCCTTCCTTAGGGATCGTGTTGTTCACTGGGACAGGGCACATCCCCAGAGAACCCTTGGGGAGTGAGTTGGAAGGTGTCTCTGTGTTGCAGACAGGTCTGTGTTTCCCTGGCAAAGCTGACCACGCACTTGGGTCGCTCTATTTGTGTCCTGGAGGTTTGAGCCAGGGTGGGCAACTTGGTTCCCTTGCAAAGAATCCTTACCTTTCATTGAGAGATTAAGGACTGTCACGTTCAGGATCTGTGTGGGATCTGCTCGGGTCCTGGTGGGTGTCTCAGGCATGGCCCAAGGCTGGCACAGGACTGGACCTGTGAGAAAAATCTCGTTTGCTCAATTTAGAGAAAACACAAATATCTGTGAAACAAAGAAGTTTAGCAGACAAGGAAAGTTTTTATTTCAGCCCGTGCTGGGTGCTCAGGCCACAAGGGGCCAAAAAAGCANAATGGGGGTTTTTATTTCTCCTAGCCCCCCAGCTCTGAGCTGGGGCTCCTGAGTCGCTTCCACCAGGGATCGAAGCAGCACCTTTGGCTCGCCCTGAGAGCAGCCCCAGCCCCTCTATGAGAAATAAAAAAATCATGGTTCATTAACTTAGGGATTGTTTTTTAGGGGTACCCTGAAGGCTGTGAGGTACCAGGCCCTGTCTGGGGAGGGTGCCAGGGGCAGGTTGCCTT
>VXBX01002926.1:25607-54702 GCA_013400415.1 Scytalopus superciliaris
ACGATGAAGACAAAGATAAGCCGAATAACTCAACACAATGGGGAGACAGACGCAAATTAAGATAAGAGGGAAGTACCTTCAAACCAAGGTAAAGATTTAGACCACGGGTTAACAATTAAGTTAATCACGAGAGAGAACTAATTACCTAAAAGTGCCGCGCCGGATCTGAGAGAGGAGCCACACAGCTAATCATTTAACTAGAAATAAAAGAATATGTATGTTTTAAATGTATCTAAAGCCTGCGAGCTCGAACGGGGTGCGGCCAGCAGGGCGGTGACTCTGCGGTGCACCCAGCGCTGTTTGCTCCGTGATTTTCGCACTTATAAAATTAAACTGCCCTTTGTTGAGTGATTTGGTCATTTGTGGGGTCATTTCTATAACGTGCTCCCTGCAGTGCCCACCCCCCCCCGGGCGGGCAGCGGGGGCTGAGCAGCCGGACCTGCAGTGCCCCGGAGGGAAGGGCGGCATTGCCTGTGCCCGGTGCCGCATCGCCTGGCTCAGCCCTTCTCCTCCCTGCTGCTGCCCTCGTTTGGCTGCTTTCGTAGATGAAAAGTGGCCTTTAAAATATAGGACAAGGTGACCGTTCCCTCCCCACGGAGCCGGCGCAGCCCGTGCCTGGTGCCCGGCGGCAGCAGCGCCGCACAGGCAGTGCCTGCAGATGCCCCCCAGGACACCATCTGTGGGTGTCTCTGGGTGGGCCCTGCAGTGCCAAGGGGGGCAGGGACAAGGAATCACAGAATCACAGCCTGATTTGGGTTGGAAGGGACCTTAAAGACCATCCAGTGCCACCCCTTGCCATGGGCAGGGACACCTCCCACCAGCCCAGGTTGCTCCAAGCCCCATCCAGCCTGCCCTTGGGCACTGCAGGGATGGGGCAGCCACAGCTTCTCTGCCCAACCTGTGCCAGGGCCTGCCCACCCTCACAGCCAGGAATTTCTTCCTAATAACTAATCTGAACCTCTACTCTTTTAGTTTAAAGCCATTACCCCTTGCTCTATCACTATCTGCACATATAAGTTGCTTTCCTTCTTTTTTATAAGCCCCCTTTAAGCACTGGAAGGGGCTCTAAGAGATGTGCCCTCCTGCCAAGGTGCTCTCCAGGGCTGTGGGACTCAGCTGGGTGGGTTTGTAGTCATTCCCAACCCACCACGAGCTGCTGGGGAGGGAAGTTTATTTTCCCCATGAGCAGGAGATACACCTCCTGCTCAGCACTGGGCTTGCCACTGGGCACTGCCAGGGCTGCTGTCAGCTTTGTTCTTCATGGTGTGAGCTGATGAAGGGACCAGCACACCGGCAGCTCAGCAAGGGTTTGTTGAGTTTATGCACACTCAAATGTCCTTGCCAGGTGCCAGAGTGGGACTCCAGGGTGCTGTCTGGAAGGGATTAGCTGGGTCAGGGCAGCCTGAACCCATTTTTTTGTACCTTTCTGCTCCTTCCACTGCCACGAGAGGCTGTGGCCTGAGCACCAAAACCCTCTGTGGTTTGACTGTCCTGCCTGATCAAGCCAAGTGTGCAAATGAACTTCTCTGGGAAACCTCGAAGCCCTCTGCTCTCCTTCCAAGCACAGAGATGCTGAATATAAAAGACTTGTTATTTCAAGGGGAATAAGGGGTCTAGGGCAAATGCTGAGCAGCAGTAGCTCTTCCTGATGAGAAGTTTCCTCATGCCTGTCCTTGATGGCTTTCCAGGTGGATGCCAGCACTCCCATAGTGCTTTTAGCTAATGGACAAAGATAATCCTGATGTCCTGGCCAGCACGGTGTCTGTACAGTGCCCAGGGCTGTCCAAGCTGCTGATGACTGTTCTGTTCCTTTGGCTGCTGTGTGCTGCCAGGATCTGCTCTCTGGCTGGAGCTCCTGGTGCCCCCAGGAGAGGACAAGCTGCTGCCCAAGGCCTGGGGACCATCCTGTTCTCAGGGATGCCTCAGTGTGCAGGTGGGACTGAGCCAGAGGTGAAGGGACAGGAGGCCAAAGGCAGCACTGCCCACCGAGGGGCTGGCAAGGAGCTTCCCACCTGCAGCCCTCCCATCACAGTCTCTTGGCAAAGTGCTGCTGGTGCTGAAGAGAGGAGGAGGAGGCAGGTGGTCAGCCCAAAATAACCAGATGGTGCTGTGCCTCTGAATGTAGGACGGGGGGACCTGTGGCTCCCACTGGTCTTTGGCAGTGTCTGAAGGTCTCCTTTCAGATCTCTGAACAGAAGTGCAAGACCTGGCCTGATGCTTCGGTTCCTGCCCCAGAGAGGATCTGGAGGACCACAAATGCCACATGGATCTGCAGCCCCCCCAGCAGGTGCCACACTGGTGCTGCCCCAAGGGTGTGCTTGGCCCCTGGGAGCCAAGGGGAGCCAAGGGGAGCCAAGGGGGGCCAAGGGGGGCCAAGGGGAGCCAAGGAGAGCCAAGGGCAGCCAAGGGGCTGTTCCTGTCACAGCAGCACAACACAGGACAGTTCTGCTCTCTGGGCTGAGCTTATTTCCACTCTGATTTCTGAGGGATGGAGCTGCTGGTGCAGCAGCTCCTGGTGCAGTGCCCACTCATCCCAGAGCTCGGGGAGAAGGCAAAGTGGGCACCAGCAGGCTGTGTGTGTTGCTGGCACTGCACACGTGGGCAGGGTGCCCCTGCACGTGCCAGTGAGCTGTGCTGTGACAGAGGCACTGGCTCTGCACAGCCCGTGTGGGTGTCCCTGCCATGGACCTGCACCTCCAGATGGAACCAGCCTTGGGTGATTGTTCTTCAGCAGGGACCTCCTCCTCTGCCTTTGGCTGAGACTGGGAGACACTCCCACTCTATCTGGGAGGTGATGGCACAGTCCTGGGGTAACTGCCCTTGACTAAGATGTGTCTATCTGCTTCTTTGCCTTGTGCTGTTCTCAGGTCCTGAATTCCAGAGGCATTCACTACTGACCTCTTTCAAATCCAAGAACTTTGGATTCAAGATCTGTAACTCCTTTGGGATATTCTGTTTGCATCCTTCCCCCTTTCCTCTAAGGAGATAAGCCCACTAAAAATGTGCCATGACTAACTGCTGTTCCATCCCTTGGCAGTGCCCAAAGCTGGTTCCTGTTCATTTGCCCCCTGATGGGTGAAGCAGAGGTGCTGGTTTGGCCCCCAGCTTGGGTTGTGTTTCCATCTGTGAAAGGGAAATGATTGCCTTAACCCTCCTCCCCCCTCCTGCTGTCTGTCGTGATCAATGGGAATTTGAATGTCCCAAGCTTGGGGTCCTATCCAAGCCCAGGGTGGTGTTTGTTATCCCAGTGACTTCCAACCTCCTGAACAGATGAGCTCTGAGATGCCATTTGGCTCCCAGGTCTCAGACTGGTGGCTCCCAGACCTCCAGGGTGAGGTGCCCAGGAGGCTTCTCCCCACCAGACTCGGAGTGTGCCGTGCATTAGTCAGAACCACAGCCCAGCCCTTCAGAGTGGTGGTTTGGAACAGAGTCCAGAAGCATCCTGGCTGTGCTGTGTGAGCAGCCATGGGGTGCTCAGGGAGTGACCCACATGGACAGTGGGGGGCTTGGCCCAGAGCTAGTGCAATCCAGGCTGGGATCCTGCTGTGGCTGAGCCCCTGCCCAGGCAGTGCTGGGTGCTGAACAGAGACCTGGCACACACACAGGAACCCCAGACACCAAGCCACACCTCGGGTATTCAGGGGAAGTTTATTTCTTATAGCTGAAAACACTAAAATACACTGCTAATTCACTGCAGCCCAAACAGCATAGAGAGCCTGTTCTCTGGGTGCCTTTTATGCCAACACCTTTCACGTGTGCAGGACATCAAAGTGCCATTTCCCCTCCACTTTATTGTCTCTGCCCCAGCAGCAGCCTCAAGCATGTCTGTGGAAACTTTATCTCTGCTTGTAATAGGGAGTCAGCCTCCCCAGTAGGCAGGGAGAGACACACACAAAGCTATCCATGGGAAAGAATCTTCTTCCCTGCTGGATTTCTCCTGTCACCAACTATTTTTTCCTCCTCAAGCAACTCTTGTGCAAACTTTGGGCCTCACAAGCTGTTTGAGCTCCCAGGGGAGCACTGGCAGAGCCTGTTACAGGATCACACTGGGCTGTGTCCTGTCCATTTCTGTTTGCTTTACCCACATCTTTCTGTACCATCCACCTGCAGACACCTGAGGAGCAGGGAGAGCATTCTGGATCTCTAACCCAGATCAGCACAAACCCCCCTAGTATTGGGGTTTAAAACCTAGAACACACATTTTGACCATGCTGACTCATTTACACAAAATATCCACAACTGCAGGATGTTTTCTCTGCTGTCTCATGAGCACAGTTGCCATGTGGCTCACAAGAGCTTGTTCCTCATACTGACAAGTGAAGTGAAAAAGACAGTGGGGATGAGCACTCCCTCCACCAGGGAGGCTGTGAAGGAACTCTGCTGTGAAGTTCAGGAACCATCAGCCTTTATTAAACATCATTAAATTTGTCCCCACAGACTGACACCATGAAAATTTCATGTGGCTTTTAAGTAAGGCTTGGGCAGAGCTTTTTTAACATCTACATTTGGAGAGAAATGAGGAAGAAATCTATGCCAGGCTGGGCAACTGGGAAGGAGTTCTCTGAAACTGCAGCAGGACGAGTTCAGGATGGGAGGTGACCTGTAGTGCAACTCTGAGGACTATCAGAACCACCTTATTTCTTAAGCCTGGACCTGATTTTGGGGTAGAAATTAGAAGAAGTAGCTGCTTGTTAGAGAAAACCTGTTCAAGCAAGTCCAGAGAAGGCCATGGAGATGCTCCAAGGGCCGGAGCCCCTCTGGGATGGGACGGGCTGGGAGAGCTGGGGGGGCTCCCCTGGGGAAGGGAAGGCTCCAGGGACACCTGAGAGCCCCTTGCAGAGCCCTGTAGGTCCCTGCAGGACAATTCCCCCCCACCCCATGTGCTCCATGGCCTTGCTTCCCATCCCAGCTGTGACATGCTGGGCTCTCTCCCAGGATTTGGGGGGGGCAGGAAAGGGGGGCAGGGGCATCTGGAAAAGGGGAGCTGTGTGGCCCCTTGTGGCCTGTGGCAAATGGCCAAAGGGGTTGGTACCCTCGGGCAGGGTGACCATTTCTAGTCCTCCTCCAGCCTCCAGCAAGGAGGAGGGAGCACCCCTGGAATGGTGCCTGTGCTGCCACCCATCCCCATGGAACTCCAGGGCTTTGGGAGCTTCCCAGAGTGGGAGTTTTGCCAAGTTACAGGCCTGGAGGTTGAGCTGCCACTCATCAATAATTAACATTGCACTTATTTTAATGAGTGCCACTAATTGGGAAAGCTCAGCACCTGTGTGTCAGTGCAGCTCTGCAGGTGACCAGGGGCTCCTCAGCCAGGGAGTGGGAAGCAGGGAGCAGAATGCCTGCCTTTTCCTGCTCCCGAGGTGACACTGGGTGATGCTCCTTTGGAGCACTGAGGGGTCATACAGAGGATGCCCCCTCAGGCTGCCCCCCTGCCAGGGAGGGACAGCAGGACTGCTCTGTGGTGCAGCTCCTTGAGTGCCATGGGAAGGTCATTCCCTGCACTGCTGAAGGGCAGCCTGGGGTGATTTCTGCAGGCACATTTGACCTCTGGACCCCGAGAGTTGCCCCTTTCCCACAGCCCACCCATGGCCCTGACACCAGTTTGAGTCTCCCACTTCTTTGAGTTCCTTCCCTGCCAGGGGCTGTGGGCCAGAATCCAAGGATGTGAATGCTCATGTGGGGGAACTGAGAGAGATTCAGCATTTCAGGTACACCAACAAGTTCTCCTTTAGGGCAGAGGAACCCGGGGATGAGACTCTCTGAGCACAGTGGGGTCATCAAGGAACCGAGAGAAATGGGGAGCAGAGGGAGGGTCTCCTGCAGCTGGGCCTTCCTTTCCCTCCCTCTGGCTCCTCTCTCTCTCTCCTTGCCTGTGGAAAGCTCCTTCAAAAGCAGAATCACGATTATTTTGTTTTTCCAACCTGAGTTTAAATAAAAATAAGCTAAATAAATATCCCTGACGCAGCAGAAAAGGCAGCACATGACTGTGGGTTTTGCCGTGGGGTGGGATGGGGATGTGTGGAGAGCAGGAAGCCATCCTGGAGCCCTCCAGGACGTTGGTGTGCAGGACTCATGTCCAACCAGCCCAGGCTGCAGCCCTGCCACCCAAACTGGGCATGTAAACACAGACATCATGCTGAGGGCACCAGCCTGTGAGGCAGAGCTGGGCCCTGCTGAGTTTGGAAACCTGGTCAGCACTGCTGCTGCTGGAGAGGCCAAGAGGGCTGGGATGCTGCTTTGTATAAACCCACCAGATGGTTGCTGAGGCTCAGGGGCCAGGCTGGGGTGCTGGTGCTGCAGTGGGATGTGGCCCAACCACCAGCCCCTACTCTGTCCCTCGTCCTCAGGGACAACCCTAGCCCAAGGCTTGTTTGCCCGACTGGCTACGGCCCTGGGAGGGCAAATTGCTGTTTATCCCAGGGCTAAAGCTGGACAGTCTTTGCCTGACCAAGACCTTGTTCTGCCCTGTGTGCCCCCCCTGCAGTGATCCCTCAGCAGAGCTGCTCCCCTCAGGCTGGCACTGCTGCGATGTGCAGTGGGGTGGGGCACTGGAGCTGTGACTGAATCCCAGCCTGGCAGTGGTTGGATGGTGAGAGGGGAGCAGGGATGTCCCGAGCAGGGATGTCCCAAGCAGGGCACCCCCAGGGAGGGCTGAGGGCTGAGGGCTGAGACCCCCCCCCAGCTCTGCACCCCTTGCTGTGAGTAGCAGGTTCTTTCCTGCCCATGCTGGGTTGGCACCTGCTGCCCACACATCTTTTGGAGGGTTTGCACCCCACGGCCCTCCTCCCATCTCCATCTATGAGTCCCTTTCTCAGAATGCTGGCTGGAATGTGCTTGATGTCACACACCTTGAAATCGTGGCCTTTGCCTGTTCCTGTGGCCACGTGCCTTGTCCCTGTCCCCCGGGGTCACTCGTGCCCTGCCTCCTGCTGCCTCCAGCACCGGTGACTTTCGCATGTCCAAGGGCAGAGGTGGTTCAGTGACAGCCCCCCTGGGATGGGGATGGCAGGGAGACAGAGAGGGAATTGTGGTGCCTGTGGCCATCAGGTTCCTCAGCCAAGGGTGGGAGAGCAAAGGCATCAGCCCAGTCCCTCTGCCGTGGCTGTTCCTGGTCCCAGCCCCAGCCCTGCAGATGGATGGGGCTCCAGTTCCCAGTGCTGTGGTGGGGGGTGCAGCTGCTCCTCAGGGAGCTGCTGTCCTGCCCTGTCACACCTCCTGGCACCCCACCCCCCTCCCCAGCCCCAGGGACCACCTCCCAGCACCTGAGGCCATTCAAAGCTCCCCGGGAGTGTGGCTGGGATGTGTGTGGGATTTATTTAGAACCACCCCTGCTTCACCTATCTGCTCAATCATAACAGTCCCAGACACGCTCCTTTCCTCCCCCGTTTTCCATATGCTAATGCTTTCCTCTCACCTGCCAGGGGCTGCTAATAGACTTGGTGTCAGCCTGATGACAGCCCTCTTGTCTTCTGCTCTGCAAACGGTGTGTCTGCAAGAGTGAGGCACCTGCCAAGGGTGCACAGTGGTCTGGCAGCTTTCCAGAGTTCTGGGATCCCTGGGAGGTGGGTGTCTGCCTTTGAATGGTTTGGGGCAACCAGCCTCTGCCCTGTGCTGCTGTGCCCAGTCTGTGCCCAGTCTGTGCCCAGTGAGAGGCTGTGGCTGTCCCCAGCTGGTGGCAGAGAAGGCAGGAACAGACTACAGTGAGCTCAGCAAGGTCCTTCAGCTCCTGTGGGACCTCTTCCCTCCTGCTGCCAGACTGGCAGAGGGGGAAACCAACCCCAAAGGGATATTACTCTCTGAGGAGTGGAGCTGCCAGCTGCTCTGCCTGCCCAGCACACACATGAGAAGAGGTAAGGATGGGCAAACAGGTCCCTCGGGACAGGGACGCTGTGGGGACCCTCAGAGGTGACACCAATGCCTGACTTGGCACCAGGGAGAGGTGCTGGAAGCCTTGCCCATGCCTGGAAGCAGGCACCCAGCCTGGCTGTAGTGGCAGTGCCCTGGCAGCCTGTGGGCAGGTTGCTCTGCCAGGCCCTTGCCTCAGTTCCCCCAGTTGTGTTGTGCCTGGCTTTGCTTTAGGGGTCCACAATAATCTGGATCTTTCTAAAACTATGAGCAGACGTGACCTGAGCCCCCATTCCTCTCCTCAGCCTCCTGCCAGCCCTCCAGCTCTGTGCTTCCACAGCAAAACCAAATGCTTCCTCCTCCCCACCTGGCTCCCTCCTGCCAAAAAAGCCCAGTGTCCTGACCCAGGACCTCAGCAAGCTGGAATTGTGCTGGGCACCATCAGTCCCAGTGCTGGGGCTGAGGCTGTGCTGGCCCTGCCAGTCCCTGAGTGGGGAGACGAGCTGAGGACTGGCAGCCCCCCCACCCGCCCTCCCTGGGCCTCCCCTCAGGAGAGGCAATTTTCCCACTAGATATCACTTGTGTTGAGCACCTCCCTCTATTCGTGGACCTTTTGAGCATCACTGGTTTCCTAGGCATTCTCCCCCCACCCCCTTTATTTTTAAATTAAAAAGAAAAAACGCCGTGTTTCCATAGGAACTTGGAGAGAGGCTGATCCCGACCTCATTATTTGCTCAGTGAAAGGAACTTTATTTTTATCTGTTTGTGTACATTGTCAGATTTTGGCTAAACCTACTTTCCTGACTTTGTACAGTGAGTTCTTTTAATCTTCATTTCAGATGCATTCATCTGGGGGCTTAATTTATCCTGTATTGTGATCAAATTTAGCTGAAAGTGATCTGCTTTGCCAGCCCTGAATATTCATCAGCTGCCTCATTCATTGAGCGCAGCAAACCCCGCTCCGAGGGGCGGCGGCGGCCGCGGCGCTCGCCAAGCACCCCCTCAGGGCACAGCCCCGTACCTGCCCCGGGTGCCACCTGGAACCGGCACCCCCCCGGCATTCCTGCTTGTGCCCGGTGCTGGCAGTGCCCACCGGCAGCAACAGCAGCAGGTAAGTACAGGTTTGCTGGCAGCACAGACTTGGGATGTGGCTGAAGAGAGAGGGAAGGAGCAGGGAGAGTCGCAGGGATCAAGAGCAGGAAGGATGGATCATCATCAAAGAATGCCGGAGTGGTGTGGGTCGGAAGGGACATTAAAGCTCATCTCCTTCCACCCCCTGCCATGGGCAGGGACACCTCCCACCAGCCCGGGCTGCTCCAAGCCCTGTCCAACCTGGCCTGGGACACTCCCAGGGCTGGGCAGTGTCAGCTCTGAGGGCTGGAGCACCTCTGCTATGGACACAGGCTGAGAGGGCTGGAGTTGTTTGGCCTGGAGAGGAGAACGCTCTGGGAAGACTTTAGAGCTCCTTCCAGTGCCTAAAGGAGCTCCAAGAGAGCTGGAAAAGGACTTTGGGCAAGGACCTGGAGGGACAGGACAAGGGGGAAAGGCTTCCCACTGCCAGAGGGCAGGGTTAGATGGGATATTGGGAAGGAATTCTTCCCTGGGAGGGTGGGCAGGCCATGGCACAAGTTGCCAAAAGAAGCTGTGGCTGTCATATCTCTGGGAGTGCCCAAGGCCAGGCTGGGCAGGGCTTGGAGCAACCTGGGCTGGTGGCAGGTGCCCCTGCCCATGGCAGAAGGGTGGAATCAAGTGATCTTTAAGGTCCTTTCCAACCCAAACCACTCTGATATTCTGTAATGAACAGCCCCAAGCAAATGTCACTGCAAAGGGACCCATCAAATTTGGAGGCAGCACTTGGCAGAGGGGCCAAGCACGTGGTGCATCACCTTTCTCTGCAGAAGGGCTGGGGTGAGATGCCAAAGCAGACATTCATGGCTAATGCTATCCCCAAGCCTCTCATTTTAATCCATCCCTCTGTAGCAATGCCACTTTACAGCTCTGTGCCCCTGGAGACTGCAGAGATTCCTGGGAGGGAAGCCCTGGTGCTGCGTCCTGGCCCCCCAGCACTGTCCCACCTTCCCAAGCATCTGCCCCTAATCTGGTTTAGCCACATGCAGCTCAGCAAAGCCCCTAAGTGGATTGCCTTATCTCTCCTCACTAACCCAATCTGCCAACTGCATCTCGCTGGGTTTGCCTGTCTGGCCCTGAATTATTCAGGATTTCTGTCCAGCCCTGTGTGCCTCGGAGGCTCAGTGCCCTCCCTGAGCTGGCTCATCCTGCCACCTGATGCCATCCCTGCCAAGCCATGGCGGGCACTGTGCTGTGCCACGTCCTGGGCTGCTGGCCATGGTGACACACACATTACCCCTTCTTCTGCAGCCCCACATCTCCTCCCACCATATCCCTTGCGTGGTTGCAGCAAGGAGAGCAGCAGGACGAGTGCCTGGATTGATTCATTCCCTTCCCTGCCAGTCCAGGCTGGCAAAACTTCAAAGGCCTGAGCTGGGAATGCTGCAGGTGGGGAAGAGGGAGGGCTGAGCAGGGTCATGGCCATCAGAAGGTGGCTGCAGACACAGGTATGTGCAGCACAGCTCGTGCCAGTCCCGAGCCCGGTGGGGCTGCCCCAGACTCTCCAATCCTTTGAGACTGGGCTGGCAGTGTGGCACAGCCACAGCTGCTCCCAGCCCACACACAGCAGGGCCAGCAGCTCCCAGCCAACCCCTGCTTTGCTCTGCCACCCCAAGATCACTGGGATGAAGGGCAGAGGCACAAGGGCTCCCTTCAAACCGGAGACCCCTGGCTGTGCCCCCACAAGTCACCACACCTGGCAAGGACGGACACTGTGACACGAACCAACCTGCCACCACTGCTGCAGGCACAGGGCAGCAGCAGCACTGTCCCAAAGCTGAGGCCAAGGCAAAAAAATCCCAGACAGATATCCATGATTTGTGTAAAAAAGTAATAGAAACTCAGAGTATTCTCCCTTCTCCAGGCAAATGGGGATGAAGGGCTGCTGAGCCCTCAGAGTCCAATCTCTCCCTGTCACTGTTCTGTCGGGGAGCAAGGAGGGCCTTAACAGGAAGGAGCAGAGGAATGTTCTGCCTGCTGTGTGCCAAGAACAGAGTGTGCCCATGGCCAGCAGCCCCCAAGGTGTGCAGTCCCTCTGGAGCCATGTCCCTGGGATGCACTTGGCCTCCTGCAGCCAGTGCTGTGCTTCCCCACCTTTCTGATCCCTGGGCTCATTCCTCTGCAATTCCTGTCAGTGGCTGGTGCTGGATTTTTAATTCCCCATGCTGATTGCTAGGCAGGAGTACGTTGCTCACCGGAGTCGAGTGAACTGGGTGTGTGTTCTACCAAGACAGACACTTTCTTGGGTGTTCTTTAAAGAAAAAGGTCTCAGAGACCAGTTAAAGGTTGCTCAACTCCTCAAGGCTCCGATTTAGATCGTCTTTTTCTTGCTGTGAGTGTAAAGGTCAGGAGGTGAATAATTTCTGGCCATGCCCTGAGAGCCCTTCTCCTCCCCGATGTGTGCCTGTCACAGCCCCCACCCGGCCCAGCTGTAGGTGTGGCCCCCAGGTGCTCTCAGCATGGGCTGCACAAAGGGATGCAGCAGAGGGGAGTGTTAGCTTTGCTTTTATTAAAGTGACATTAAAGCACACTGAGAGAGAGAGAGAGAGAGAGAGAGAGAGAGAGAGAGAGAGAGGCTGCTCTGAGGATTTGTGCTCTGAGCTGGGCATTCGAGGCCAGCACTGCTCCCCCCCCAGAGACCACCACTCCCCCTCCCCCTGCTCAGGGGAGCCGGTGCTGCTGCCAGCGGTGCCCGCGCCGCTCTCCGGCAAAGCCCCAACGCGGGGCTGACACAACTGGCATCCACAAGTCTATTCCCCAGCAGGCAAGGAGCAGGGAAGCAGCACAGCTCCACATCCCCAGGCCACCTGGGACCTTTGCACCTCCTCACGGGTGCTGTGCCTCCCCTCACGCCTCCTGCCCTCGGTGTGGGGGCACACACGGTGCCCTGTGCAGCAGCTCTGCCCAGCACGAACAGCAGCCCGTCAGTGCCCTGACGTGATGGCTCATGGCAGAATGAGGCAAGTGCTGTGCCTTGGCAGGACCTCACCTGCCTTCCTCAGCAGCGCCGGGAGGAGGAGGAGCAGGAGGCAGAAGAGGTGGGGGAGGAGGAGGAGGAGGAGGTGTGCTCCAGACTGTGCCTCATCCCTCGCTGTTCTGGCGACGAGGAAGAGCGGAGAGCCTGCAGCACCCTGGTGGTGATGGGCGTTTGATGCATTGTGGGACAACTAATCACAGCAAGTCACAATATTGAGGGAATTTCAGTCATTTGGGTGACACTGCGGAAGGAAAGGGTGGGCTGTGCCACTTGGGAGGGTTTGGGATCCTCTGTGAACAACCCATGGGCAGAGGAGGTTTGCAGGGTTCAGCCTCACCTGTGGTAGCTCAGAGCTGGTGTCAGCCCTTGTGCCACGGTGCCCTTGTGCCACGATGCCCCTGCTGGGGGAACCAGTGCTGGGCTGTGTGAAAAAAGTATTGGGCTGTACCAGTGCTGGGCTGTGGGGCTGCAAGGAGCAGCACTGGTGGCTCTGAGAGCTCCTTCACATCCTCCAGGATGACTGCCATGTGCTCTGCCCACCCTGGCATCGGCTGCTTTGGCTCCTCTCACCAGGGCACCAGGTGAGGCTGTGGCAGTGCCACGTCTCCTCAAAGCAGGTCTCAGGTCACCTCCTCCCATCACATGGCTCTGTGCCTCAGCTGGCTCTGAGGGCACTGGCATCTCTGACACTCCCATCCCTGGGCTGGTGGAGCATCTGAAGGCTTTGGGACAGTCTCCATCAATCCCAAGGTGACCTCAGGACCTCAGCGCTCTGAGTCCTGTGTGATGGGGCATTTGTGTCATTGTTCTGTTCACAGTGTGTGTGTCCTGGCCCTCAGAGTCCCCATGGCCCCCCAGGCTGAGATGGTGGGCTGTTCTGAGGGAGGTGGGTTCTGGAGGAGCTCGGCTGTGGTGCTCAGGAAGCCTCTTGCTGAGGCTGCAGGTGATGGTCCCAGCTCTTTAAGCCCAGGGACAAAAGGATTTACTGGTCTGTGCCCCCCATGGCTGGCAAGAAGGAATCCAGGTGGATGGTGTGAGTCTTCCCAGACTCTGGAAAGGCATCCTCCCAGTGCAACATGTCCCAAGGTGCCCTCAATCAGTCCATCCCAAACCCTACTGCTGGGATATGGCACTGTCACTGCTGCCACGGGCAAGACCCTCAGAGCATGTGGCCAGGGAGCCCCAAAACATAGGGCTGAGCCCCAAACCACAGGGCTGCCCCCCAGGAACAAGCAGAGGGGGATGCCACCAGCCCTAGACAAAGGATCTCTCAGGGGCCAGGCTGTGACCAGGCTCCTCTTAGAAGGTGTCAGGTGACTGTGGCTGACACAGAGGCTGGAGAGAGATCCCAAAGGCAAGCAGGGAGCTGCTCCAGCCCTGGAGAAGGCCCAGCTCCTCAGGAAGGGGTGAGGTGGGTGATGGTTTTCTCTCTGAAAGCACTGGGTGGGGAGAGGGCAAGCTGAGAGAAGGCAGCTTCGTGCCTCACACACAGGGCCTGAAGCACAGGGTGTTTGTGATACTCTCAATCAACCCAGGCAGAGGAGGACAATGATCACGGGGAATTATGGAAAATTGAGTTTTGTGCCCTTATAAAACCCAAGGAGCTGAGTGGCACCTTTCAATGAGTGCAGAAATCAGCACAGAGAATTTGTGGCTCTTGTGAATCTGAAGAGGCAACATTGCCAGGGCTAATGAATTCCTGATGGGAGCTGAGGTCTTTCTGCAATTCAGAAATGGGGGGAAAGCTCAGAAAGCCACCAGGATCAGGATTCACTCCCCAAAGGCAAACACAAAAACTGGCTTAGGAAGCATGAGCTGCCCTGATGTTCTTGACCTGACAGAGCAGCTGGTCATTCCAGGGGAGAACACGAGCTCGGAGTTTGCAAAGAGCAGAGCACAGGTCTGTAGGGGTTGGAGCCACACTGAGGTGTGGGAAAAGACTGGCAAGGGTGAGAGGAGACCTCCCTTTGTTGGGAGCTGCCAGGGCAGGGAGTGAGGAGCTGGATCAGCCTTCACTTGCAGGAGGGCTCTGGAGGGAGCTGGGAGCAGCAGCACAGAGGGTTGAGGAACATTGCTGAAAGCAGAGGGGCGAGAGAAGGGCAGTGTCCCTCCCCTGGGCACTGCTGGGCTCAAGGGCAGCTGAAGAAATCCCTTAATTTTGCAATCAAACATGTGCTGCATCCATCCCATCTCCTGCTGCCACAAACCAGTTCCTGGCCTGGCTGTGCCTGCAGCACCTGAGAGGTGCCCTCAGGGAAAGGGAGCACATGTTTCTGAGGAGTCAGTCTTCAGCAAGAGGAGCTTTCTCCGGTGCCCACTGACACTCATCAGCCCTGAGGAGCTTCACTGAGGAGAGCACAGCAGGGCCCAGCTGCTCACTGACTGCCTTTGATCTAAGGGAAACCAGCAAAGAGCATGATCAGCTGTAAGAATTTTTAGGAAGAATGAGGACTGATGAGGTGAATTAATGCAAAGGATGGCCTCTGTAAATAATGTCTGGGATGGGGATGGACACTGGTGAGGTGCTGGGCTTGGCTCTGAGCAATCACTGGAAAACACCAACTCCATCAGCACGAGGGAGTTGCCTCCTGATGTCATCCAGACCACCAGGGCCCCCCAGAGGAACCGTGCAGGGGGGGCTGTGCTCCGCTGCTGCTGCTGCTGCTGCTGCTGCTGCTGCTGCTGCTGCTGCTGCTGCTGCTCAAGGGCTTCCTGTGGCCCTGGAGCCACTGGCAGAGTGAAGCAGGTTCACCCCAGGGCTGTGAGGGTGGAGGACCTGAGGGAGGTGCCCTGCATGTCCTGGACCTCTCCTGGCTGCTGCTTAAACTGAGGGCTGGATTAAGAGGCAGCAAAGGACTCAGAGAGGGCAGGATGGAACTGGGGCATGAACCCTGAGCTCTGTGTATTGCCAACACATGCCACCCGTTGCCCAAGGTGCTGCCCTGCCATACTCACAGCCACTCTTTCGGGGTGCCAGAGCATGCCAGGATTGTCACTTTGCTGGGGCAGTTTCCCAAGGATCTGTCAGCCCCAAAGGCAGCAGGGTGCCCGTGTGCCCTGCCAGCAGCTGCTGCAGCCTGAGAGGGGAGAAGGGGCGATGTAACTGCCCCAAAAATGCCGTGGGCAGAGGGGGGTGGGGAGGCCTGGGGGGACATGGGCAGTGGGAGGTTTCTGTGGGAGCCTGTGCAATGTCCAACCATCCTGCCTGCACAGCTGCTGATGGGACTTGGTGCTGGAGGAGCCTCTTTCCTCCCCTCCCAGGCTGGGGAGGGGTCTGCTCACTCCCTCAGGATCCTACTGCCCTCTATGTGCCTTCTCCACTACTTTGATGCTAAGATGGTTTCCAGTTCATTTGAGTCTTTCTCTCCTTTATATCCAAACTTTGGTCTTCCAGGGGTAAAAGTACTACCAGCACAGCTTGGCATTAAGTTTCCTGAAAGCTCTGAAGGAAGACAAACTCACTGCTTTTGCTTCTTCTCATGCTCTGAGGAAGAGCAGGGTGCTGTGCTGGAAAAGTCCTCACACTCATCCATGAGCTACACATTCTCACAGAGGAGTGAGAATCACTCCATGAGGGGAGAGAAGGACCAGCAAGGGCACCCTCCCCCAGGGGACAGTGCTGGATGGACTTTGGGGACACTGGTTCCCACCCCAAACTCACCCCAGCTCTGGGATTTGGGGCATGTCCCAGCTGCCTCCCACTCAGTTTCTCCACGTGTTCCTCCAACGTTGCTTTTATCCCCAACACACTTCTCAGGCAACAGTTATTTGGAAGCAAAATGCTTACAAACACTGGGGAAATACTTGTCCTCCGTGGGGGTTAAACAATCCAGGGTACCTCATCCTTGGCTGTTTGCTGGCTCCTGACCCTGGGTGGGCTGTGGAGCTCCAGCCCTGCTTGGTGAGACCTCAGAAGAGCCTGGAACTGGCCAAGGAGGGGTGAAAAGGGGGTGCCCCTCCCATTGCCTTTAGCATTCTGCCAGCTGCCCTGGCACATCCTTGTTCTGTGCCAGTCACTGGGTGTCTGTGGGGACCAGAGTGACATCTCTTGGTTTCTCACATGAGGGCCCTGGGAGGTGTGTTGCTGGGTTTGTGTACCCGTGTTGGCACGTGGGGGTTGGACAGCTTCATTCCATCACACCAAGGCTGCCAGGAGGCTGTCTGACCCCTGAGCCCAGGGATGTTGCTTCCAGCTGCAAATGTCAGTGCCACTTTCTCTGCAGGGCTTGTGTTCTGCCATCCCAGCACCCCCACCAGGGGGTCCCCAGAGCATCCCCTGCATGGAGGCTTGTCTAGCAAGGTCCTGGTCCTTTGGAGGCTCAGTGAGGGCTGCTCCCATCACAGCTGTGCCTGCACAGACACAGTTCCCTGCCCTGCCCCCTGCCCTGAGGGCCTGTCTGTCTCCAGCCCTGACCTAATACCCTGCTGTGGGTTTGCTTGGTGGGCACTGGGCAGTGCCTGACCCTGGTTACCAGCACCACACCTGGCTGATCATGGCCCTGGCTCCCTGACTCACCTGCCCAGCTTGGCTTTGGACCTGTGTCATCACCAGGGACATGTTTAAGGCCAGGCTGGATGGGACTTGGAACAATCTGGTCTGGTGTCCCTGCCCATGGCAGGGGGTTGGACTGAGATGAGCTTTAGGGTGTCTCCCAACCCAACCCATTCTGTGACTCTGTTTCTATGATACACTTGTTATGGAAAGAGCAGGTCCCAGCCCAAGGAGTGGAGGTAGGGATACTTGTGTGAGAGGTATTGGGGAAAGGAACATCAAATCTCAAGGCTCTGCTGCCAGAAGAGTCTGTGGCCAGCAGAGGATGCTTGGGGAGGGGTTGGGAAGGCAACAAACTAAAACTCCTTCTCCAGCTGCCTTGTTGAAGTGGCACTGCTTGTCCAGAGACAGCTGAGACTGTGCAGATCATCAACTTGGATGTTCAACTTTCCCTATCTTGAATCCCTTTATTCTTCACAATTCCCTCTCATATTTGTATGGATAGATCCTGCCTTTTGCATGTTTTAAACCCTCTGTGTGGCAGCATCTCTGCTGGATTAGCTCTGTGCTATGAGCCAGAGTGAACACCTTGTGCCCCTGACCCCTCAGCACCCCATCCATGCCCCAAGAACCCCACAGGAGCAGGTCCCAGCCACCAACAGCCTGTGCCTTTTCTGATGAGACAGTTCCATTATTCCTTTTCCCAGAACAAAGCCTTTGTGCCGCCGGATCTGCGAAGATACACAACAGCAAGGCATGGTCCATGGTCTGGGTGGTGCCCACAGCTGGGAAGCACAGGGTGGTTTCCCATGGGAGGTGTTGGGGTCATGCCCAGTCCTTCCCTGCCCCTCTCTGTGCCCCCTGAGCCCTTTCTCTCACGATCTGCTCCTGCTTTGGCTCTGTGAAGCCCAGCCCCGGATGGTACCGCAGCCGGCTGGGCAAAACCCTGCCGAAGTGTCTGAAGTGAGCTGTGTGTGTGACAGGAGCCCGGGCTGAGGAACAGCTCCAGCCTTCCCACAGCCAATTTGCAGCTTGTCAGAGCCATTTCCAGTTGTCTTCCCGAGGCACTCGCCTTGTCCTGCGATGCGAGAGCAGCCAAAATAAAATGATGGCTAACGAACCGGGGTTTCTCCATTAGCTCCGTGTTTTTAAGCCACGCAGAGCTCCTCCCGGGCAGGGCACGGCAATCCCGGGCGAGCCCCCGGGCTGCGGCAGGAGCGGCCCCGGCACGGCGGGGCAGGTGGATCAGCAGGCAGGGAAGTGGCAGCGAGCACATGGCTGGGGAAACAGGAGCGGGAGCTCAGCACAGCCGGGGAGACCATTGAAAAGCCTTTCACGGTTCAGCCGCCGTGCGATAAATAAGAGTCTCAGCGAGCACAGGGAACACATCTCCGTGTGCAGGAGCCCAGGAAGACACTGTGGGCAACGCCTGGACGGGGGCACCGTGTGGGTCGTGCTTAACCCAGCCAAAGCCCTTTGTCCTTGGCACTGAACGGCGAGCTCAGGTGGGCAGGGGAAGGCTCAGCTCTGCCCGGCCAGAAACTGCTCCTCTTCTTCCACTCCTGAGACTTCTGTTCTTCAATCTGAGCCTTTTCTCTGAGAGTCACAAAATGGGCATTTCCAGGCTGAGAATAATTCAAATCACACTTAAAGCTTTTAATTTCTTTTTTATGCTTTTTATTTTTTCCCAGGGATTGGAGAAACTGGCCATTTTTAGCAAAAATATTTGTAGGATTTTGCACATCTGATGTGGAAACAGGATGACTGTCACACTCACAATGAGGGGTGAGGAGCCTGACAAAGAGCAGTTCCCTGTTCCGCTGCACATGTTGGTCACCCTTTGAGTGGAAAACAAGGGACATCTACAGGTGTAAAGGCAAACAGAGGAATAAATCCATAGAAACAGAGCACTTTGGGAATGGACAGGTAAGGAAGGGTCAGGAAAGGGAGAGAAATAGAGTAGAATTTGGGCAAAGTGCATGTAAAATATTTTCTCTGGGGAAACAACAATTACACCGAACATTAATTTTAAGCCTTTAATTTTCACTGTTGTTATAATTTGATACTGGTCCAGCATACACATCACACCCAAAGCCACCTCACTGTGTGTACAACCACCACTGATACATCCTAATGAAATTGTTCTGGAGTGAAATGTTTTGACATTTTGAACGAGACGGGAAGACAAGCCCACAGCATGCTAATGATGGGCCCAGCAGCTTTCAATATATTCTATAACGAGTTGCAACTGACACAAAGCTATTGTGTCAAAGTATTTCATTAAAACACAAAGCAACACTTTGATCTGGAAAATAAGATGTTTCAATCAACACTAAGTAAAAGCTGTTCGGAATGTTGTAAAACAAATACAGTAATGGGAATAAACTAATGGAAGTGCCAGAATCAGCTGTCCCACCATGTGCCTGGTGCATGTTGCACAGGGCTGCTGGATGACAGAAATGTAAAGAAATATGATTTATATCCCCGGGAAAGCAACAGAATGAGAGTTTATTTTAAATTTGGGGCATTTTATTTTTAAAACACCATTTGCACTTTTTGTTTTCCAAATCTTATTTATTCTGGAAATGCTCTTTGGATTGGACAGTTTTTTTCCCTCATCTAAGATTGATGCAGGTTTCAAAATGTGACAGTTTCTTATTGAACTCACTTTCCAAGCCCCAACCACTGCTGGGTGGAGCTGGCTGCCATCCCTCCCGCTGGCCTTGCCATGCCTCCCTCTGGCCCTGCCATCCCTCCCGCTGGCCTTGCCATCCCTCCCTCTGGCCCTGCCATCCCTCCCGCTGGCCCTGCCTGGCCCTTCCCTGCTGGTGGCCAGAGGAGGCAGGGCAGTCCCTTCTGGCCAGCACTGCTGTGACACCGTGTCCTGGGCTTGTGCCTGTGCCTGCCCCTGCCCCGCAGCAGCTGAAGGGGGGAGTCCCTTCCCTCCTTTGAGGCTTTCACTCTCTGCAAGGGTGGCAGCAACGCGGGGCTGGGGCAGCTGCTGTGCCAGTGCTGGAGCTGTGTGTGTGCTGGGATTCTCCACGGGCCCGGGGCACTGGTAGGGAAAGCAGCATCTTAGTGAGTCAAGGCCAGTCTCTGACCTTCCCTTTGGGCCCTAATTCTGTTCCTCACCCTCAGACACCCTGCTCAGCTCTGTGGAGAGGCTGCAGTGCTACCCTGAGAGCCCCCAGAGCTCTCTGGGAACAGAGCTGAGTTGTGCAGCCATCACTCTCACACTGCTGGTTTGACCTGCTTCCCACTGCACAGGTTTTGGAGGAGCAGGAGGCAGCTGGGGAGAGCTGTGTGGCATTAACTCACTCCTGGGTGCTCTGGTGGCTCACAGAGATCCAGGAAATCTGCTTCCAGAGCAGCTGTGGCTGCCCAGTCCCTGGGAGTGTCCAAGGCCAGGTTGGATGGGGCTTGGAGCAGCCTGGGCTGGTGGGAGGTGTCCCTGCCCATGGCAGGGGGTGGAACGAGATGGTCTTTCAGGTCCCTTCCAATGCAGACCATTGTGGGATTCTGAGATTCCCAGGATGCAGAGTCACAGCATCACTGAGCACTTGTTTCCCCTCAAGCCACAGCTCTGTCACTCTCCCCATGCCAAGCAATGCCATGGCCACTGGTTCCTGTCCCAACACCTGTAGCAGTGGCAGGAGATGCCTTGCTGGTGGACTCTGCAGTGCCCTGGCCCCAGGGCTGGCCTGCTGCCCAGTATCCCTGGCCAGGAGGCAAGCTGGGCAGTTTTTATTCCACTGGGTTTTCCATCTATATGCTAAGCAGGTGATCCTGGCAGGTGGACAGAGCCCATCCATCCTCACATGGCTGGCATCCATCCATTCCTTTCTCCTCCTTTTCACGGTTGGGCCAGAACTTGCCAGCAGTACCTGGAGCTGGGAAAGTGCCAAGATGCCACAAATCTGTCAGCAGACAGTGCTGATGCCCAGGGCATGCACAGGGGAAGGCA
This sequence comes from Scytalopus superciliaris, assembly GCA_013400415.1. Classification (NCBI taxonomy): domain Eukaryota; kingdom Metazoa; phylum Chordata; class Aves; order Passeriformes; family Rhinocryptidae; genus Scytalopus; species Scytalopus superciliaris. Next base: position 46,011 of record VXBX01002926.1, read on the forward strand.
GCTCTCCACCCCCTGGGCGTGTGCCCAGCCCGCCCCTTCTCTGCCCTTCCCAGGGTGGATGCCAGGCTCATGGCACTACCTCTGCATCCCTCTCTCCCACGGGTGCCAGCAGGCAGCTCCACCCAGAGATGCCAGGCCAGAGCACCGTGCAGCACCCACCTCCCCCTGGCACAGGGCAGGGAGCTCCTGCAGAGACAGGGGAGGGCACAGGGCAGAGCCTGGCTGGGCTCACTGGGCATGGGGGTACCCTGTGCAGCCACCTCGGACTGTGGCATTTAAAGTGAAGCTAAAAGAGCAAAGCACCCATTTCCATCCCGACAAGAGGGTCTGTGGGGTCCTGTGCCCACAGAAGAACTTCTGCAGGGTCACCTCTGGCTCCATCTGCAGCAGGAGGAGACAGGAGGGCTGCAGCAGGCAAGCTCCAGGTACACTGCCAAGCCAGAGTGACTACATCCCAGCTGTGTGGCCTCAGCTCCAGGGAGGTCCTGTGTGTCCCCTTGGTGCCCTTGAAGGATGGAGAAGACCTTGGGCTGTGCCAGCTTGGGTGCCCCCGAGCAAAGTGCCATTTAGCTCAGCTGCTCCCCAAGTCACTCCTCTCTTCCTGCTCACCTGGAGGCCCCCACACTCCAGAGGCACCTCTGCAAACACCCAGGGGCTCTGGGCCAGTCTCTGCCTCTCCATGAGGAGCTCAGGAGGGACTTTGTGCTGTGCTGGAGCTGCTGCCATTCGTGCACCCAGCCTTGCCCAGGGAGAGCCAGCAGGAAAGGTTATTGGTAAAGGAGAATAAGTAGCTGTCAGGGAGAAAGTACACGTGGCACTGAGAATGGCAAGATAATTTAGAAAAATCTTCTTTTCATCCTTTGCTTTAGTCTCTTATTGGTGTCAATGCTCTGGACACAGAATGGGGATTTCATAGAACAACAGGATCATGGCAGGTTTGGGTTGAAAGGGACCTTGAAGCTCATTTCCTTCCACCTGCCTGCCATGGTCAGGGACACCTTCTGCTCGACCAGTTCTCCAAGCTCCATCCAACCTGGCCTTGGACACATCCAAGTTTAAAGGGTTTTGTACATTTTAAAGATGGCAAATGAAGGATTTGGCATAAAAGGGAGCACCAGTGTCCTGGTGCCTCCCTGGTTGGGGTGTCCATGCCGTGAGTGTGTCCCACATGACCGTGGCCACAGGCAAGGCTGGCCCTCTGCAGCTCAGGACAAGGCACCACTGGGAGCTGAGGGTGTTCTCACCTACCACGTGTGCTGGAGACTCGTCAGCTTGTCCTCCCCAAAGCACCCTCAGCACACAGTCCTCAGTTCATGGTCCACGTTCAGCCTTCAGCTCAAGGACCTCCCAACACAGACCTGGGTTTTGGGTATTTAATAGCCTGTCCATGGATTTCGTTTGTTTCCATTTGTTTACCTCTCACCCTTGTTGAACCCTCACGAGTTTGTGTTTCAAGCAGTTTTTTGGTCTCCCTCTGTTCATGTTCGTTCCTGGCACCTTCAGCATCCTGTGCCAGGGGTGCCACAGCTGTGCCCCCTCAGCCCAGCACCAACCTGGGGTTGGATCTCACTGCTGTTGGGTCCCCAAGGACAGCAGTGAGCTGGGCACCTGGGGCACGGGTCAGCCTTGGCATTGAGGCTGCACAGCCTTCTCTGCCTCCTACAATTACCTTTCTAGTCCATCTCCAAAATGTGCTTTTGGTGCCTGAAAAATACGGAAAAAAAAAAAAAAGAAGAAAAAGGGAAAAAAAAGTGGCATCTACATGCTGCAGGGAGATAATTAGACTAATAAAGATCCGTGTTGCAAGTGATTTTAAAAACAAAGCACAGCTATTTCTATTTCTATTAGGCTTTTATAAAGCTTTTATAGGCTTTTATTAAGCTTACAGTTGGTTTTTTTCAGATAATTAACTGTAAGCCCTTGCACACAGGATGCTGATGCTGCACCTCTCAAGCAGCCATACCCCCCACCTTGCCCCCAGCTCCTCAGCCAGGGGACAGCCCTGATTCCAGCTGACAAAATTCCCAGGAAAACAATGCTCCCACCTTTCCTTCCACACTGGGACAAAGCCAATTGCTCCTGGTTAGCTCAGGGATTCCGTGTGTTTGCTGCTTCCCACTCTGACTTTTCTTGAAGGAACTCCAACCCAACACTCACTTGGAAGTTGCATTTCTCCTCTTCCCAGCTAAAAGCTGTTTCTTTCCCCAGCTGCCTTTTCCCAGAGAATCCTGTAAAACAGGGAGGCAAAATCTGTTTGATCTTTGTTTTAGCCAGGAACGGGACTTGGAGATTTTAGAAAGGCTGAGAAGATGCTGAAGAATGAGAGTGGAGCAAACCCAGGGCTAATTGAACCCGACTAATTGGGTGTGACCATTATGTACAGGAAGGAAAAAAGGTCCCACTGTTGACTACAGAACTCTTTGACCTCTCCAGTTAGAGGCTGATTTTACAGCATTAGACACCAGAGCCTTCAAAATAAGTGTTGTTCTTGGGGTATCTGTCAGAACAACAACGTGGGTTGGGTTGGAGGGAACCTTAAAGCACTCAGAGGGCTGGGCTGGGCACTGGGAGAGCTGGGCTGTGCTGGGCACTCAATGGGCTGGGCACTGGAAGAGTTGGGCTCTGCTGGGCACTCAGTGGGCTGGCCTGGGCACTCAATGGTCTGTGCTGGGCACTGGGAGAGCTGGGCTGGGCACTCAATGGGCAGCCAGCATCAATGGGCTGTGCTGGGCACTCAGTGGGCTGGCCTGGGCACTCAATGGTCTGTGCTGGGCACTCAACGGGCTGGGCACCCAGTGGGCTGTGCTGGGCACTCAGTGGGCTGTGCTGGGCACCCAGTGGGCTGTGCTGGGCACTCAGAGGGCAGCCAGCATCTGCACCAACTGGAGATCTCTCCAGTCTGAAGGGGGCCAATCAAAGCCCTGAGCCACCCCAGCTGTAGCTGCGTGCCCACCTCTGCCTGGCTCCATGCATGACAGTTCCATCAGTTCGGAACATTTTGGTTTGAATTCAGTCAGGTTGTAAAAATATTCATTTTATCCCCAGCTCAGATGTGGAAATTGAATGTCACTTGGAAGCAGAAACCCGGAATTATTCTGTGAGAAAATGCTAAAAAGAGGTTCTGCAAACTTCAAAAAATAACAACTTCTCCAGTGAGGCTGTTTGCTTCGGAGAGCCCCGTGCTGCCCATGGGCTGCTGGCAGGCTGGCTCTGCTGGGACAGTCCTAGGGCCTTTCCCCCACCTCCTTGTTATTCTCATGGAGTGAGAGCTTAGAAATAGAATCTCTAAAGGTTTAGATACCAAAAAGCCAATGCAACTGCCAATAATTCTCATTTTCAACTTCTCCAAATCTGTAATCCGTTGAGTTGGATTTAAAAATACTAATTTATCTCATTGCACTGTTCAGTGAGGCTGAAATTTTTCATGCTTAGGCTTTACCATGGGAGTTCTGATTCCACCAGGGACTGGTGCCACAGGGTCTGGATTTCCAGTGTCCCTGTTCTAAGGGGGACTGGGCTGGCTGAGAGTCACACTGCCTGGGGCATGCCAGCTCACCCTGAGGCCCTGCTGCAAACACCAGTTCCTACAAAAAAACCCAACCAGGCAGGGTTCAATCGTATATTGGGAAGAAATTCTTCCCTGTGATGGTGCTGAGGTCCTGTCAGGCTGCCCAGAGAAGCTGTGGCTGCCCCACCCCTGGCACTGCCCAAGGCCAGGTTGGACAGGGCTTGGAGCACCCTGGGCTGGTGGGAGGTGTCCCTGCCCATGGCAGGGGGTGGGATGGGATGAGCTTTAAAGCCTCTCCCAACCTAAACTGTTCTGTAATTCATGGTTTTTAGCCAGGCTCCTAGCCCAGGAGAAGACATGGACTCCCAGAGGAGGCAGATGCTGTCTGGCTGGCCCTGGGTGCTGCCAGTGCCCTGGGGAGGAAGGCTGCCTCCTCCTACTCCTCCTCCTCCTCCTCCTCTTCCTCCTCCTCTGGGGCCCCAGCATTCCATCTCCCATGGGACACCCATCACACTGCCATCATTTCTGTGCTTGGCACCCTGGCTTTGCTGCCCTGGACTCCAGTGGAGCCTTCCCCATTTCTATTTCTGGGTCACATCTTCCATCTCCCATCTTATGAGCTGGCATCTCTCTTTTTTTTTTTTAAATTGGATGCCCTTCTGCTTGGCTGGTGTGTGTGTCTCACCTGCATCCTCCCTGGCGGGAACGTGGCTCCTTGCTCAGTGTCGGCATGCTGGGAGCTATTGCCACAGCTGAGAACAGGGGATAAAAATACTGGGTTTTTGGGGAGGGTGTGTAGATTTTGGGTGCAGAGTTTTAATTAGAAATTGACATTTCTAAGCCTTTGGCTGCCAAGCAACAAGCATCTAGCAAGTGATCTCAGTTGTGATATGGAGGTACCTGTCATCCGTCCTTCCTGCTGTGTTTACAGCCTCGGGAAGGGCCACCCTGCTGTGCCTGGGCAAGTTGGCAGTGGGGCTGCATGGCACCCAAGGCAGAGTGGGTGACCCAGGGCTCCACCACCCCCACCACTGCTGGATCAGCAGGAACTCGATGTACAACGCCGTGGGCACGACATTTGGTTCCCCCCGCAGTGGTATCTCTGATGCCAGGCTGAAGGAACCCTGTGGGCCAAGCTCGGCACTTCTCACAGTGTGAGGATTCGGCCCCTGGTTCGGTGGGCAAGGAGGAGCTCGGGGGCTCCTGCAGCCACAGCCTGGAGCCTGTGTGGGCACAGGGCAGGACTCAGGGAGCACAGGAGCCTCGCTGCCACACAGCTCCCCTGCTCTCACCCCTACAGAGCGAGTCGCTTCCTCCTCATCTCCCCTTCCAGAAGAGATTCCTGCCTCCCATGAGCTGCCTGACTCTGCACTCTTGGCAAAGCAACGTCCTGGCCTTCTCTACTTGCAGCACCTCCCTCGAGCTCTCCAGCCAGAAGAGACCAGCGAGAGCCAGTCTCGAGGAGCAAAGCCCTGCAAAGCTCTGGCATCTCAGGGCCCTCCTGCAGGTCCGAGGTGCTGAGGGGTACAGGGCACTCCCCTCTGCCCTGCCCTGGTGCCCCCTGGGCTGCCAGGCCCTGCTCTGGCAGGGCAAGGGGTCGGAGCTCAGTGCTGAAGCTGCTCACCCACCCACGGGCTGCTCTCTGAGTGTGGCAGCACCCTGAGCTCCTGAACTGTGGAGGGGAGGTTGGAGCTGCCTTATTAATCTTGCTCTTTTTTTGGCACATTTCCCATAGAATATCACCCAGAGCTGTGCAGGTGCCAAATGCACTGGCACCTCTTGAGCAGCTGGGCAGTGTCCTGACTGTGTCCTCACCCCCAAGCCTTCCTGCTGCAAAAACATGAAAACATCATAGCAGTGCCTTGTCTGGTCTGGTACTGTATGTCCAACAGGGGCAAACACTCCCAAGGAAGTCCTTCTGCACCCTTAATGCTCCTCACCCAGAGGGTGGTGGGCACTGCCCAGGCTCCCCAGGGCAGTGGGCACAGCCCCAAGGCTGCCAGAGCTCCAGGGGGGTTTGGGCAACACTCTGAGGGACAGGGTGGGATTGTTGGGGTGTCTGTGCAGGGCCAGGGGTTGGACTCAGTGATCCTTGTGTGTCCCTTCCAGCTCAGGATATTCTAGTATTCCAGGACACTGACCCTGCAGTCCAGGTCCCAGCTGGCAGCACTTGGGCTGCAGCAGGAGACCTGCAGTCCCTTGTTTGCTTCCTCCTCCTGATGTGGCTGCAGATGCTCCTCTGTTCCCCAAGTGTCTAATATTTCTGAATTTTACTAAGCTCTTTCCTTCAGTTTTACCCCATTACTCCTCAGCCTTCCTCCCCAGCATCCTTGCAGGTAACTAGAGATGACCTTTATACCCCCAGCCCACTGATTCTCCTTGCTTGGTGCATCATTTTTCCAAGTGAACATTTCATACGTGAGACAGAGCCAGACTGACTCCAGTCTACTCATGTCACCCTTTAGGGTACTCAGTACTTGCTGTGCCCCGTTTTACACACACTCTGAGCACAGGACAGTTTTATTCCAAGATCTCACCAACTGGAGATGACACACATGGGACACACCTCTCCTCAGTTGTGCTGATGGTCTCCAGGCAGGGCAAGAGACCCCTGATCTGCCTGTAGCTGCCCATGGAATAACCCCCTCATCTCTCCTCAGAGACAACACAGACTTCAAACTTCCAGCAAAGCCAAATTGCCTGGAATGAACCATCACCTGGTTAGGAGGAATTTTGTGACAAAGGACAGCAGAGGTTGGTGTGATGGGCCAGTCCTTCATGGTGAAACAGGCTTTGTGGGGGCTGTCACTTCACATCAAGGCAGGGGCAGAGGGAGACAGAGGTTTGGAGCACAAGGCTCCACTAACAGGTAGTTAGTCACCTGCACTCGACTTCAGGAAGAAGAATTGACTTCTGAGAGATTTGTGGACAGAGGAACAAAGCAAACTAGGCCTGTCCTCTGCTGGGTGGGTAGTGGAGAAAGGTCTGCACCCCTGGACATGCAACTCTCATCTCTCACAGCCCACCAGGAATTTTCTGGCCTTCCACCCCTCAGTGGTCCCCAGAGGTATCTGCAGCACCCTGATAATACAGGGGCTTGTAGGATCTCACTGGAAGAGCCACATCAGCTCTGAGCTTGATGAGCCTGGGGGATGCCAAATGTTCAGGGCAGCTCCCCTTTCCTGTCCCTCCCTGTGGCTGAGAGCACTGCTCTCTGGTCCCCACATACCTGCAGTGCCCTCACCTGTGTGCACTTGCCTCCTTATCCCCCCAGGCCCTGGCTCAGTCATGGTTGTTTGTCTCAGGGTCCCATAGACCCAGCAGCCCCAGCATTTCTTTGTGCATGCTCAGCACTGTCCATCCCTCAGCACTGACTCACCACTTGCTCCTTCTCCTTCAGCCTCCCTCCCCACACACTGTCCCCCAGCCCTCCCCAGCCCTGCTTCCCATGCAGAGCCAGACAGGTCATTTCAACCTGTTGGCAGGGAATGTTGGTCCCATTGTGACTGAAATGCTCAGTGGCATCTTTGACACACTATGTCACCTTTGGAGACAGCAGCAATCCAGTGCCAGAGGATTTGTTCCTGCTTCACAGCAGCAAAGTGCAAGGGACACCCACAGCCTGTGCTGTGGCTGCAAAGCCCTCACCAGTCACACCCCCAGGATGATAAAACTCTGCACAGCAGGGCCTTACTGTGACCAGCATGGCCACACATTCCGAGTGCCCTTGGATCATACAGTGCCACAGCACAAGTCCCCATCTCAAGCCAACTCAACTCAGTTCCTCTGGGATTTGTGCCTACCTTCTCCTCCCTAAATGACCCTGTTCTTCTCAGGTATTTGGCCTCCCACACAACATCCTGCCACCATCTCCATAAGGGATGTAAGAGATCCTGAGTTGTCAACCCTCACCCTCTTCTGTTGTTCCTGCCACCTTGGTGGGACTCTTCTGGATCCCTTTATTTCTCCTGGCAACACCATCACCTTCCTCCCATGGGACCAGCCCCCTCACACCCTGTCTCTGCTCTGCCCTGCTCTCTCCCTAACCAGTGTCAGGCCCCTCAGGCTCACAGCACAAACATCTCTCAGCCTGGAGAAATTCCTTCGGACAGTTGCCCCACGTTCCAGGTATTCTTCTTCTTCTCCTCCCCATCCACACTCACACTGTCCCTGCCTTCTATGCCACTTGCTCAGCAGAGTCCTGTGTCCAGGTTTCTCCCAAAGGTTTCAAAGCTCTGCTCAGTCTTCATCTGTGGTCTTTCTCCTGGTCTTCACACATTCAGCCACACTTAGAAAGCCTAGAAATGCTTAGATGGCTTCTCTGACTCCCTTCCCTGGTTTTCTACCTGCCCTTGTCATCTCTGCTTCCCTGCCTCTCCCTTACCCCCTCCTCCTTCTCCTGCCAGATGCATCCTGTCCCCCAACCCTCTCCATTCCCCTTCACACACTGTTACTGGCTAATCTTCACCACCCACCAGTTCCAGCTGCTGTCACTATGGTGACCCTCAGATCCACCATGCTGTGCCAGACTTGTCTCTTTCTTTCAGAAAAAACCCAGCCAGCCTGGCTGACATTTCCTGGTGGAGGGTCAGCCTTCAGCCCAATTTTAGCACACTGAGAGCAGAGTTCCTCACCTTTCTCCAAAGTCTTCCCCCATCCCTCCCACGCAGACGAGCCCTCTGTGCCCCAGTGCTCTGCATCACCTCGGGCTCAGCTTCTTCCTGCCAGCTATGCCTGAGTCCCACGTGTTCTCTCCATCAGTGCTTCCAGGTGAATCCTTTGGATCAGTTCCCCAGGCTGGAATACTCCTCTGGCCTCAGCTACGCTGTCCTTTGATTCCTGCCACGCCCTGTTCTCTGGCCGAGCAGCAGCAGCCCTGTTAACCAATGCTCATCCCACCGGGCCTGGAAACGTTATTGCCCCTTTGCCTTGAATGTGTCACCTCTTCCTGTACCCCCAGGATTGTCCTACACCCTCCCTGATCACCAGGAACGAGAACCATTTGTCTTCACTTGGAAAAGTGTCTGGAGTTGGCTGCAGCTTTCCTGCCAGTGCCCAAACCCTCTTTGACTCCTGTACATGTCAGAAGTGACGCTTTGGAGTCTTTTGCAGACAAATCTCCCCAGTTGCCCTTCAGTCATAGAATCAGAGAATCCCAGAATCCTTTGGGTTGCAGGAGACCTC
>VXBX01002929.1:0-51348 GCA_013400415.1 Scytalopus superciliaris
CAAGGGGGTGCCCGTGGAGAAGGGTCATGTACAACATATGCCACATATAACAGTGTTCCTTAAATATGAGTAATCTCTGCAAGGAAACACCATACTATGTTTTGTCAAATTAAAATGGTCTGTAACATTTCAGTGATTCTGTAGATAACTATCCATATCAAAAGAAAAACTGAAGAAAATAGTTTGAAATATTATAGCTGAATTCAGTTCAACACAAGTAGGAAACACAGGCCCCATTTCTGATTCCAGAACAACCACAATGCGCCTCTTGTGGTGTGCAAAAGTTTGCACAAAACAGTGACACCCAGCACAGGGGCTATTCCTCTCTATTATTATTATTTCATCACTTGTGTTTCTGCTGCACTGGAAAAGTAAAAATTGCAGGGCTGAGATGTCTGTGAATAGAACTTCCACAGAGTTACTGAGTGAGTTACTAAAATGACTTTTGTCACAACAACCAGAAATCAGCATACAACACTGATGCCAGATATTTCTAGGGGATTAACCTTCTCTTAAGTTTCCGTGTTATGCTTTCCCACCCTCCAGCCATTTCCTGCATACTTCCTTCTGACAACCCACTGCGGTATTCTCCAAACTTATAGGTTTTTCCAGATAGACTAACCAAGGTGAGATGAATCTGTTTCTTTTCCCACAGAGATATTTTTTTCTCTGTGCTTCTAGGGTCCAGAAAAAAAGTCAAGCACTCAAAAAGCAGAATATGACATTATTTCTTATTCTTTCACCTGATCCTAGAGGAGTCTGCAGCAGACCAGAGAACAAGTGCCTGACTCTGGCCATGAAAATTGAAGTTGGATTAGTTGAGATAGTTGAAAGACTTCGGATGTTTAGAAACAAAGTACTGGCAAATCCCTACTACCCTTGAGGAAAAGAGATGTTTCAAGGGTCACTAGCAAAGCCAGTTTGGATAGATATGTGGACTTGAGATCATAGAATTATTTACCCATTTGTTAACATTTGTGTCTTGCTTGTTCCTTTGAAGTGTCTTACAATTTGTGTGTGCTAAAGCATTCTTTGGCTTATTCTTACTGGGTAGTTTGAAATTTTCTCTGTTTGGACAACTGAGGCAGCAAGTAAATGATTATCTGAGGATAGTTGTATTTAATTTCCAAAAATACAATTCAGTACTTCCCAGTGACTGAATAACCATTTTTCAGACTTGGGGAATTAAATTAAGCTTGCTTTCTGTATTTCATTCTTAGACAGCAACATATTCATAATATTGTATCATTCCAACATAACAATTTCTATTACTTCATGGCCATGGTAGGCAACTCTGAACTCCTTGAATGAAATTATTTAGAAGGAAACATATGGTATTATTTTGAAGAATCATAGGAACACTGATGTCAGTTCCATTTGCAAACAATTTTTTTCTTTCTAGATCATGTCCCATTAGGGTTGTTCATGCATATTTCTTTTGGAGGGTTTTTTTTTTTTTCCTGCTGAAAACATGATATAACACAAAGCATATAGTTATCAGTATTTTTATATTCTTATCTTTTAATGGAATTTGGGAAGGGGTTTTTTGACTTTTTTTTTTCCAGTCACTTTTCCCACTGACTTGAAAAATATCTCATTAGTGAATTGTATAGTCAGAGATAGATTCATCCTGAGACAACAAAACAGCATAATAAATTATGTTGATGTATTCTGAATAAAACATTTCTTAGAATAGCTGTAAATCTCATGACCTGTCTTTAAGTGCTTTAAAATGCAGTGTTTCTGGATATCATCAATGTACAATACAGATGATGGTTCTCAGGGGAGATGAGAACTACTGTTCCTAGATGATTCATAGAATCATAGAGTTGTTTAGGTTGGAAAAAACTGCACTTTGTGGTCATCAAGTCCAACTGTTAACACAGCACTGCCAAGTTCACCACTAAGCCATGTCCCTAAGTGCCACATCTACACATCTTTAAATACCACCAGAGATGGTGACTCAACTACCTCCCTCTCGGTGGAGAAACATTTTTTAATACACAATCTAAACCTCTCCTAGCACAATTTGAGGACATTTGCTCTCATTCTATCACTTGTTACTTGGGAGAAGAGACTGACATCCACCTCACCGCAATCTCCTTTCAGGGAGTTATACAGAGCAATAAGGTCTCACCCTAATCTCCTTTGCACCAGGCTAAACAACTCCAGCTCCCTCAGTTGCTCCTCACCAGACTTGTGCTCCAGACCCTTCACCAGCTTCCTTGCCCTTCTCTGAACATGCTCCAGTACCTTAAGGTATTTCTTTTAGTGAGACTGGAAGAAAACAGAGGAAACACTACTTGTGCTCATGATCACTTAACCAGTAGTTCCAAGGCTCTAAAGACTCTTGATTGCCCTTGAACTTCTTGGTGCAACTTCAGTGCTGACTACATGAAATATCAATAATGGATGATAATCTGAGAGCTGTGCTAGGATGAGAAGCTTTTTTTCCACCTCTTTAACCCAGACTTCAGGGAGACAGCAAACTTCCCTAAGAAGTGGGTCCAGTCTGCATATTGGGCCTTCTCTTCCCTTCAAAAGGGAGTCTCCTATGATAATGACCCATTGTTTTTCCTTTGTGGAAGCTCTTTACATAGAGTATAGGCTGAAAACCTCAGTGACACCTTCAGCCTAGATAAACTATCATCCTTGTTATTGTGCAGCTCCACTTCTAGACCCTGGTACCTATTATGCCAGGGCACCAAGAGAGGTGGGGGAGTCATGGAAGAGACACTTATGCTATGCCACACAGGAACTTATCACCACTGCCCTCTATCCCTTGAGTCACTGTGTTCAGTCAGATGGAGAGAGAATAGGGAATTCTCTGTATCATTTGTTTTATCAATTGGAAAAATGTTGTAATCTGAAAGGAGAAGAATTCACACAGGACATGAGACCATCGCAGTGGTAGTTTCACTCCATGTAGATCAAACACATACCACTAAGGTCTGAGTCCATTAAAAAGAAGTCACACAATTATTGATTGTAATGAAGAGTAGATACTGTGTTAGGCACTTCCAGAGAATAGCATGTTCTCAGCTTCATCACATGTGAAAACTTTACAGGACAATTTAAGACCAAAACCTTATACATCTTTAAATATGCATCTTTTTGAAGAAGTTTTCCATTATACCGTATATAATGTTGCTTAAACCTATTTCTATTCTCAATTACGTAAAAAGGCTATGCATTTCTGTTGTTTCTACGTCAATAAATATATGTTCCCTATATTGAGGGCAGATAAAAGGAAGGTGTTACGAAGTGGCAAGCAGCTACCAACACTGTCAGATCTGGAACAGGCATGGACACAGATTGTCAAACCTACCACTTAGGTTTTGCCTTGCTGTCAGTTAAAGGATTCCCCTCCAGTCTCTGGGATGACTGTTAATGTCCGTCAATGAAGAAGCCAAACATAAATCTGTGGGAAACAAGCATATTTCTCTCTTTCTAATTTGGCTTTCTGTCACCCACTAGGAAACAAAAATTATAGCAGAAAACTTCAAGCACCAGCTTCTTTGAAATGCATAAGAAAGGCTATGAGCCTTATCATGAAGTTAAGCAGTTTCTGCCATGGTATTTGCAGCAAAACTACTTCAAAGTAAACACAAAGAAGAAACAGGAAGGACACAACTTGTAAGTTTTAAACTTCATTAATTTTTTCAATGATGGGTCCAAATGGTGTTGAACAGTGAAGTATTGACACAAACCACTTTCTGTGATTATCACTTAACTAGATCAATAAAAACATCTTCTACCCATGTCCCCACAATTGCAACCACCATTTCTTCCAATCACCCAGAGTCTCACCCAGCCATGTCTACTCTCATAAGCAGGGATTCTCATTTCAAGAGCTGGTTTGAAGTGCCTATTTTTCTATGTAAAATTTTTAGCAACCTCTTTAATGAAGTATAGAATCCAGCTCATGAATGCAAATCTACATAATGTGATTATGGCTGCAAAAGTGAACAGTAGAGGTCATTTATTCTCCATTCTAACTCCAGAAGAGGATGATCATTGTCTATCAATAGCATACACTGGAGTAAAGCATCCCAGAGAGGACAAACACAACTGCTGCCAGAGGCACAAAGGAGACAACATTGTGATCAATGTGAGGAGACTATCATACACTATTTGAGATAATCATTAGAAACAGCCAACAAGGCTCAGTGTCATTAGCAAACTGTGTGTTGCAGACCAATTTAATGGACCACACTAGCAGTTTCAATAAATTATGGCATTTCAGAGTGGCTGCACTGAAGTCAACTTGAGGGCAAGAGGAAGGATGAATCAATTCCTTTTAAAAGGCAGTTGTTACAAAAATTATAGTTTAATCTATTCAAATTGTATTGGCTTCAGGGACAAAATGTGATATGTAAAGCAAGAAGGACTGAAAAATACGTAGATCATCATGGTTTAACCCCAGTCAGCAACTAAGCACTACACAGGCAATCACTCCTCCACCAGCAACTTTGGGGAGAAAACTGGAAGGGAAAAAGGTAGAAAACTCATGAGTTGAAGTAAAGTGTTTAATAGGGAAAGCAAAAGCCACACACAATCAAAGCAAAACAAAAAATTAACTAACTGCTTCCCATGGGCAGGCAGGTGTTCAGTCATCTCCGGAAGAACAGGGCTCTATCATGTACAACAATTCCTTTGGAAGACAAACAGCATCATTCCAAATGTCCCCAAATTTCTCCTTCTTCCCCTCACTTTATATATTGAGCATGATATCATATGGTCAGTTGGGGTCACCTGTCTTGGCTTTGTCTCTTCCCAGCTTCCCAAGTAAACCCAGCCTTCTTGCCAGCATTGTAGTAAGAAATGCAGAAAAGGCCTTGGCTCTATGTAAGTGCTGCTCAGCAATAACAAAAACATCTCTGTATTATTAACTCAGTGTCCAGCACAAATCCAAACCACATCCCCATACTACTCACTCTGGAGAAAATGAACTCTACACCAGCCAAAACCAGCACAGCCATCTCTATGTAGATATTATTTGATGCCTTGTAATGTGTTAACTCTCTTTTTTTTAAGAATAATTTTTAAGTCATTTTTGTTTGTTTGTTTGCAAAGCTATCTTTGAACCTATCTATTACTTTTTGCTTAATGCGCTGCACATTCACTTTTGTTTCAGGTTGCAGATAGAGACTGGATCAGCTCACTGTATCATCACATTGTATCAGACATAAAATATTTTTCCACTAATGAAGGCAAGGAACCTGAGCTTATTATTCTGTTTGTTCTTTTGCTTTCAGAACTAGCCTAGATTTATCTCAAATATAACACTTACCCAGAGATAGTATAAAACACTTCAGAATGAAAACATAATGAATATCTATGTAAGTTCAAACTTTTCTCTTTATCAGTCATTTCCTGGTTCTTGCAACATTCACCACAAAGACTGAAAATACTTCTTTGTTATATGGAAAAACAATTAGTTTCAAAAATTATTAAATAAATTAACATTGTAAAATGGATATAGTCATAAACATTTATCTTCAGTTTTCACAAAGTTAGTCTGAATTGTACTTTGTGAGTATACAAATAGATGAATGAACATATATGAGTGAATGAATAACTGTCTGAAAGGAGGTTGCAGTGAGGTGGATGTCAGTCTCCTCTCCCAGGTAACAAGTGACAGAATGAGAAGAAACAGCCTCAAGTTGCAACGAGGTTTAGATTAGATATTAGGAATAATTTCTTCATGGAAAGGGTTGTACAGCACTGAAACAGATTGCCCAGGGAAGTGGTAGAGTCATCATCTCTGAAAGTTTTCAAAAAACATGGGGATGTGGCACTTGAGGACATGGTTTAATGATCTAATGGTGAACATGGTGGTAGTTTCAGGTTGATGGTTGGACTGATGATCTTTAAGGTCTTTTCGAACCTTAAGGTTCTGTGATTCTATGAATATGCATTAATGGTCCAGTAGGCCACTATTGCAGCACAATAAGTAATGGAACTCTTCCAGGCATAACACAGTTTCTGTCATTTGAATGGACCTCCACATGATAACAGGAAAAGGTAATGAACTTAATCACATCCCACTGATGGATGTCTTTCTCTAACAGGGGTTTTACCAGGGTTTCATTTTGAAATTCAAACCTACAGAAAAAAAATTTGGACCATGTCAGCATAACCTTGATATTTTCTGACTGAAAGGTACTTCCAGTTAGTTTGATTTTTCTAACTTTTGAATTGTATTGCTCTGTACAGTACATAAGATAAAAATATGTGCATTTCAGTGTTCTTTTTTATAAAAGAAGAAATGTAAGGAATACATTCTGTAATTGCCATGAAATCTCTTTACTTTCTAGAAATATATGTAGAGTTCACCATATCCAGCATTTGAAGCAGTCCTTTGTACTCACTGCTTACTGTAAACATTCAACAGATTTTTTCTTCAATGTACTGTTAACTGAGATTAGAAATATTAGCCAAAATTAGTAACTTACTTTATTTCTGTTCTTCACAAAAAAGCCCCATCAGCTGAACATCCCTACTTTTTAATTCATAGACACTTGTATCTCCTTTCATATCGCTCTATCTCTTGACAACAAAAGATGAAAGATGGATAGACACCACCCACTTCTCATGAGCAGTGATGTTTTGGTGGCTATCTAAGGCTGTCAGCTTTGTCAAAACATCATTTTGATGACTCTCAAAGGAAACTAACATGAGAAGTAATTACCATGCAAAATGAATAGATTTATTTATGTAAGATACAGTTTGATTTAGTGTATTATATCATTACTTTTTTGTGAAACACATTATCAGCCAATAAGCAACACTCAGTGTTGCAGCACTCTACAACTCGTGCCTTTGTGGTCAGCAGAATTTAGTCTGCTGTGACTCTCAGCAGCTCTGCATATTTGCTGAAGCAGCCATTAGCACATTTTCCATGGACAAATTCCTGTTTTCATCAATATGCAATGTTACCAGAAGATGAAACTAAAATCCCCAGACCACAATGCAATCCTATTTTTCACCTCGACTTGCCTTGTTTTGGTTTGGTTTTCCTTTAAGTCTGTGGGGTTCTTGCAGTTTTTCTGGTACCTTTCACATTTACAGGAGATTACTTAATGAAATGTATTGGCAAATACTTCCCTATTCTGTCTATTTTGTTCTGAATATTCTTAGTGATCTTCTTTATCTCCTCTTCCTAAACAGATATTTTAACAAATTTAAAACTGAAGTCTAATTTTATCTATTGTAAATGTCATCACTAAATTACCTAAAAACCTTTCACTGCCAACATAACTCTATTACTGTGTGAAAGTATATGGTTACGTATGTGCTTCAATGCTCTTATAAGTTGGATTTTGGCTGTTCAGTTTGGCACACATGAAAGTGATCTCACAGTGACACTCCAAGAAAGTTTCTCCATGGTAGCAGCTGTTGTGACTGAAATCTCTCAAGACTTTCTGGTAAAAATCCATCCTGAGACTCAAATAGTCAATATTTTCAAACGATCCCAAAGTTCTGAAAACACTCCAAAGCAATTTTGACCATGTCAGCCAGCATTATTTGCTTTAATACCTTAACTCAACCAGAGAAACTGAGGTATGCAAAACGAATTTGTCTGCACCATACAAGCTGAAGATGGTCAAGACTCTGGATGAGCTGAAATCATTAAGAGCATTTTCCCTTAGTCAGCCTTTCTGTCCTGCCTCAGCTAAAGCTGAAGGCAACATCTCCATAGGGACAATTTTTGTGTTGCTGAGATTGTAGCTAACTGCCTCTGCATTCCTCAGTACAGGAGAGGTATGTCTCTTGGAAAGAGTCCAGCAAAGTGCCCCAAAGGTCAAGAGGTAAGTGGAGTATTTCTCATGTGAGGAAAGGCTGAGAGAGCTGGGACTGTTTGGAAAGAAGGCTCACAGTGGATTCATTGAAGTCTACAAATACGTGAAGCGAGGGGGCAAATAGGACAGAGCCAGGCTCTCCTCAGTGGTGCCCAGTGACAGGACCAGATGCAATGGGCACACGCTGACACACAGGAGGTTCCCTCTGGACATCGGAAAACACTTTTTCATTGTGAGGATGACGGAGCACTGGCATGGGTTGCCCAGGGAGGTTGTGGAATCTCCATCTTTGGAGATATTCAAAAGCAATTTGGACATGGGTAGCCTGCTCTAGGTGGCCCTGGTTGAGCAGAACAGTTGAATCAGATGACCTCCAGAGGTCCCTTCCCACCTCAACCATATTGTGTGATTCTGGTTACAGACACAAAATCTTGTTTGTGGGGTCAACTGAAAGGTCTGTCATTACTGTAATGGAATTCAAAACATGGGACTGAAACATTGAACCCCATGTCTTACATATAGTCTGTTAATGATACAACCAAGGGCAGCATTTATAAAGGAAATCTTTAGACCCGTAACCATCGATCCCGAAGTCCAATAAACACTGAGAAGAAGGAAGCTCCTTCAGAGTGTGCTAAAGAACAGAAAGCCAATTTAGCCATCTGTCATCTTCTTCCCTCTCTCTCCCTTGAATACTTAGCTTAGGAAGAAAAGGCAGCTCCCTCCTGCCTTGGGGACTATGCCCCTGAAACTTACACTGTTCCATTGCAATGCTATACAGGATACCTTGTATTGCCACAGGAAACTTTGGCTTTTCAACAGCTCATTGAAACACAGCTTTTGGGGTCAAAGCATGACATGTTTGTTTATTCTCTGGGAGCACATATGCACACAAGTCAAGGATATGACTCATACAGAAGAAGGCTTGCAAAGTTCAGAAGTGACACCATTAAAGTGCACATGGTGCACTTCTGGTTTGCAGCTGGGAGGATGGTGCCCTTTCTAGCACGGTCAGGCTGGATCTGCCTGGGACAGTGGTCTCAGTGGTAGAGAGAGGTTTTGTTGATAACACCAGACAAGACAAGGTGACCAGTTGCTACACTGGGACTTAATATTGCCTGGAGAAGGGCAGAGCCATCAGCAAGGCAGGAGGGAACAGCAAGGGCTTGGACTCAAGGTTGAATTGAGGGTCACATGGCCAAAAGAGCAAAACTGATAGATGTGCTAAAGGTCAACAGTAGATTCAGACTAATTAGTCACATCAGCTCAGATGATACCCTGACTTTCACAACTGTGCCAGGAAATACACAAGATTTCAGTCCAGCCCACATTTAAGCATTTTTCAAGAGTGCATGCATTTCATATCATTCATTTTGAGCTCTTTAAATTTTGCTTTGCTGCTTTATTTAAGCCTCATACTTTACAGGATCCAAAATAGGAACCTCACATGAGCAGAATGCATAGTTGCCATCCTGAACAGCAACAAAATCCAAAATACAATCAGTTGGGCCTTCCATAAATAAGAGAAAATGTATAGACTACCATTATTGTCTATTTACATCTCTGCAGAATACACAGAGCACTACTATATTTCTCCCAAGGTATTTTATTCCACACATTCAAAGCAACTAATAATGCTGTCTTTTACCTTGCCCTGCTATACAGAACACATTTTCTCCTATTCTGCATTGGGTGCATAGAGTAAATCAAAAAGGCCATACCAGTCTGTCAGAAGACAAATTTATGTTCTTGTTCTGCAACATGACAGGTTGCCTGAACATATTTAGAAGTGCTGGGTAAATTTCATTTTCCAGGCCTCCAACCTCTCTTTGATCTCCATGTATCAGTTTACACTTTCTTTTAATTCTATTCACATGTGCATGGATGCAACCATGCAAAAACAGAGGTTACTTGCAATTAACCCTGAATTAAAGACACAACCTTCTTGCCAAGCAGCAGCCCTAGAACAGAGCCTTCTCCACCTTTCCTATTTGTATGGTTAATTGCCACTGTGCCCAAGGCATTCCCTGTGCAGTGTCTGCAAGCAGCTCAAAGAGCAAGGGTAGCGATGAGGGAGCCACATATGCAGTGGTAAAATTACCAAAAATTACCAAAATTCTGTAATGAATCAAGGCTTTCTACCACCAGATCTTAAATAACTAAACTCTTGAGTACCAGTTACATTTCTATTCTTGCAAGCTACTGTTTTGAGAGTACTGAGGAGTTACCAACAAAGACCTCATTTTGTTTGGTTCTGTACAGGATCGGGGGCACAAAAGGGCAAAACCCTGACAACACAAGAGAGGAGACAACCATCTAGGGAGGAGCTGGGAGTGATGGGACATAGACTGGGCAGCACAGCTAACAATGGGCTCAGCCTGGCAGCAGCCTCACTGTCTGGAGATTGTCACAGCACCCTGACCAGGGAGGGCTTTCCGTTGTGTCTGATGGAGGGTAATGAGGCAGCTTCACCGAGGTGTGCAGCGAGCTCTTTGCAGGCACGGTGAGAGAGGACATGAAACTGCTTGTTTGAAATGTTAACAAGTGAACGCTGGAGCTGAGATCAGTGACCTATCAGGGCTAAGAGATGACACTTTCTGTGAATTATAGATGATCTGTAGGGAAGGTGCAGTTTTGAAGGGTCTTCAAGGTGAAGTCAAGTGCATCATGTTTAATGTGATATTAAAAGAAAAGCCAGCAGTGGGATGGTGAGGGGATGGGAGGAAGCAAAGTGACAGCCCAGTGGAATAATTCTTCAGCAGCATGAAGGGAAACGCATGGCTATATCCCTGCCCAGATCACCCCTCCCATGACCACCATCTCCCTTCTACATGAGTGCATGAGGCACTTCCACTAGCACCTGGCAAGTTTGATTATTTATTCTCAAATTCAAGGCATGTATGTGATGGAGACTGGACCCAGCATGAGGTGTATGGCAAAAATGTCTGAGAAAAGTAATGAGAAAATGAAAATAAAATAAAATTTTAAAAAGTAAAATTTCTATTTTGTTAGATTAGAGATTAATAAAATAGTCATCAGATAATCACAATAAAGTCATAAATCATTACCTTATTTTTAGATTTTGGTTCATGTTTTTAATTTCCCAAGAATTCACAAGATAAAGGGGCATATTTCTCTATTAATGTGTGCATTTCATCAAAGAATCAATATTACATGTAGTAAGAACTACTTACACTTTTAACATAGCGATCAGGTATAGACAAATAGAAAAATAAATTATACTAACAAACGCAAGTACTTTGTTTAATTGTGAGGGATTTTTTTTCATCCCATAAAAGCATTTGCTTTCATGTTCTCTCACCTTTTCATCACTCAGAATTACATAGGTGGTGTCATATTCTCCAGACATTGACCTTCTCAATAGATCACTAGAGACCTAATCTATCACATCCCCTGACATGTCTGATTCCCCACATGAGACATATACTCATCATTAGCCTATTGTAACACATTCTGTACCCACACACCTGGCATGTTTTGCTGTAATTTGCTCCTTTTATTCTGGTCTCCACATCCTGATAACAACCTGGTGCACTGACTGTTTCAAAGGAAATCCCAAATTTTTCTTCTTACCCTTCAGCAATAACGAAACATCAACAGTAAGCAAAGAGGTCTGGTAAGCAACATTGTCCTACATCTTTCATTAATAACTAAGTATGTATTACAGATCTTCTCAGCATTATTCCCTACTACATTCTTTACAGAATATTACTTGCTTCAATTCTCTCGCATTCAACTTTGTTTGGAATGCACACACACAAAATAAAAAAATGTAAACATTCACAACCAGTGAAACAAACAGCAATAAAATAAAAGCCTTTGTGCAGCTGCATGAAAATAAAACCAACACTCTTGTATATTTGCACATGAACAGTAGGATTTGACTGGGATTCACTTCCCTTAATTTCAACCATTTGAAAGGCATTGCATCTTAGTTACTTCTCTTCATTGGCTGTAGGGACAAAGTGACTGCTATCTCTGGGTATTTATTCATCCTGCTATCTTTTTGCATCTGCTTAGACTAGGCATCTGATTTTCAAATACCTGAAGGTGCACACAGCACAGAGCCCTGTAAGGAAGCCTACTTCCTCCTGTAAACAAAGCTTCTTCTTGTAGTGCAAAGTTTCTACTCTGCTGTCAAAGTCCTGCATTCAACAGGGATGAACACATTTACCTTGGATAATACAGAAATGGTGAAAAAGACTCACTGACTCACTTTCCCACCAGATGAAAAAAGAAGGCATTCTTTTTCAACTGCTTTCTGTGAAATGAAAAGGTGATGATTTAGCCTTCTCTAGATGTCCTTAAGTATACTATGTTACAGACCTTCCTGAGAGCTCACTTCATCTGCTTAGTTACATGTCCACCTCTGGCAGACCGTATTTCTGGAAACAGTCCCTATCACTCAGCAGTTACTCAACTCACTGAAGCATTTCCAGCTGTAGGAAAGCTTTCCTGGATAAGCCAAGAAGACTTTAAATAATTGCATGCATGTGTGCAAAGCCTCAGCATTATTTACATGTGTAGGTTCACTGAGATTTTAGAAGTAGTAAAAAATCTGTTAAAGCAAAACATTTTCTTTCCCAAACTCAGTTTTGCTTTCTTGTGAAGTTCATGCCTCTTCAACCTAGTTTCACCCATGGCCTTCCTAATCCATCAAAACCAAGAGAGAAGAAACGCATGATATTTAGAGAGGTAGTAACTATTCATGTTCAGCTCTTAAAGTGTCAGTTTCCTGGTAAGACCTCATAGCCAGAAGAGAACATTTTCATATTAATCAAGCACTCAAAAAACATTAACAAACAAACCCAAATAGTTTGAGAAGTTTTGAGCAGGTAAACATGGGACAGAATTACCATTTCTCCACCTTGATTGCTAAAACAGCTGTGGATATAGCTGAAAGGCATCACAGTACAGAATCTACCTCCTTTGCAAATTCCAGGTCAATGCTTAAGAGTCCTTTCGGTTTTCCTGCTTCTTATCATCTCCCTCACATTTCTGTGGACTTTGATGTCTTCTGTGTTCTTAATTTTCACTTTCATCCCAATGATGGTCCTTCTACATAAAAGTTAGGTTTACACTTTAACAAAATTTGCATTCCTACAAAGAACTCTTCATTTATCCTTGATTCTATGTTTTAGAAATCTCAGTGAAATTCAGTAAAATGAAGAGAAAATATCAGGACTTCCAAAACAAAAAGTACAATTATTTTTGGAAAGCCACTATTGACAGTGGAGGAAATACAGATACTTGGATTAAGAATGTCTAAGAATTAAGGGTCCAAATTCAATTTTAATTTGGCAACCTATCCTCCTATCCCAAGACACAAAATATGATTTTTTAGGGTTTTAAATATGAACTCTAAGAAATATTTTAAACATTTTGCTTGAAACTGTAACTTGAACTATGTACTAATTTTTGAGTTATTTAGCCCAGAATGAAAATGGGAGGTGTATTAAAACCAGAATAAAGTGGAGCACTTTCCAGTTCTTATAAAGAACATATTTTTTCAGTCTTTGGATCCAGTTTGATTAAGCAACACACAACTCAGCTACAACCCAATATTCCACAGGCAGGAGTAAGGTATTTTAAATCTCGGGTAAATATCCCTGTTTTGCGATTTTAACTGAAACAGATGAAACACAGCAGTTTAATTATCTCTTAGAGGTTTAAAATTATACAAATATAAATAAAACCAACCACATTCATGCTGTCCTTATCTAAGAAGAGCAAATGTCATACTAGCTGTTCTGGGGTTTGATTTATGAGATTTCAGTGTGATTGTTTATACTGGAGGATTAAAAGCAAACATCAAAGGGCAACATTAGTCCCAAAAAGAGGACAGAGAAATAACTAATCATTAATAAGTCTATAATCAGGTGTGGAAAATCTTTAACTCAGGTCATTGGAAAAAGCCTTTTCTGTTTCCAGGTCAGAGAAATTTGTGACTGTCACGTATGAATGGTGGCACTATTCTTGCCATATCAAGAGAATGTGATTTAATGTTCACTCAGCTGCACGCCTGAAAAAAAAGATCAAAAAGGATGTATCATAAAAGAAAGACAATCTTTTTCACAAAGATGCTCTAGCCCCTCCTGCAGGGAGATCCCTCTGGGAGCAAGAAAGAAATCAGATAGCCACCGAAACTGAAGGAAACGCAACTAGGAGAAGCTGCAAAAAAGAACACAGTGGTCTGCCACAGCCCTCTGCAGAAGGGGCAAGGTGATGGGAGTGTTGCACCTGGAGTGACTGTGTTGGTTCTTTCACACATAATTAATTGTAAATTTGCACGACATACTTACAACACCAAGCAATCTTTTACCATCTAACTTGATCAACAGAAAAGGGGAGGTTGAAAATCAGCAACTGCAATGTCTAAGGACCCACCTCTCCACCTGCTCAAGAATGGATATGCTTTTATAGGTTTTCTTCAGATCCATTTTGAAACTATTTTTCTAGCCACTTGAATCAAAATTTTGAGGTGAAATTACACGCATTTTAATTTTTGTCCAAAAAGAAAAATAAAGTATTTGTGTTCATATGACTGAAAAAAGAATAATGAGGGAAGATTATATCATAGAATCATTTAGGCTGGGAAAGACCTCTAAGATATTTTGAGAAACTTGGCTGACTGAAAAAGATAGTGCTTGAAACTGAAAAAAAGACATTTTGCATTACTTCTAAATACAAGATTTTTTAATTTTTTTTTTTTTAATAGTTGTGGTTGAACTATTTAACTCTGCTTTGAAAACCAAATTCAGACACAGAAAAATTCTGGACAAAAGTAGAGATCTTGGGCTAAACTAAAAGTGAAACTGTATTAAATACCCTAGTTCAGAATTTAAATAACCAAGAGGTTCACCTAAAGGGTGACCATTTGTTGTTTTACAAGTTTTGGCTTTGGCTTGACTTGAGAATGAAATGTTTGTATGTTTGCAGTATTGTTTTAACCTAAGCAATGCATTCTCTAGGTCAACTGTGTTCCCATAGACAGGAGGATGAGAGCTTAAAGATTTTAAAAATTGTTGTTCACAGAAAAGGTCTCATCAAATGCCTCAATATCAAATGCCTCAATCATTTGAATTCATAATGAATTCAGATACTACTGTTCATATAAGAATGAAGAAGACAAAAAAAAACCCAAAATACCTTTTTGAATTTCAAAATACTTTGGTTTAGAAAAAGGAGATCATTCTTAAAGGCTAAACAGGTATAAATACAAGTGCAATGAAATGCTTAATTTCTATACCAGTAAAACATTCCAGTCTGACCAGCCTTAAAACTTTAAAAAGTATTCTCTAGTAAAGGGAAACTTTTAATTCCCAGAAACACAAACTTTTTTTCCTAGACTGTCAGTGAGACAAAACCAATTTTTTTTTTTCTGCCGTCTTACATATTAGCTATACAGATGTAATGATGGAAATGAAATTTATTAATGTGGATGGAAGTGTAGTTACTTATTACTGTAGATGAATGTGTAGTTAATATTTCAGATAACTTATTAAAAATGTTATTTAAAACATTCTATTAGTGGAATCAAACTATATATTTTTTAATGAAAATATATTTGTCAAGAAATATAAGTAAAGTTTATTCTGATCAGTGAAGGCACAGAGATGTTTCTAACCTTTTCTAACCTTTGCATCTCCTTGTGCTGCTTCTGCTCCTTGGCCCGTTGGCACAGGGCATGTCCATTCCTGAGCAGGTGGAGACGTGGGTCCTTAGGTATTGCAGTTGCTGATTTTCAACCTCCCTTTTTTTGGTGGTCAAATTACATGGTGTCATGAGTATGTTGCGTAAATTTACAGTTAATTGTATGTGAAAGTTCCAATATTGAGAGTATTGAATTATGCAGAGAGCAGGCAGGAGATGTGGATTTCAGGAAGTCGGCATCTTATACTGTGTACTGCTTTTCTTAAAATTCTGGCAATGAATAGTTCATAATACAGCAAAAGGTGACCCACTGAAGAAAAATACATTTTTCATATATTTTCTCCATCCAGTCAATTATTTCAAACTTAAGGCTTAAATGAAACCCTTCCATTATCCCTGAAGTAATTTTTTCCATATTAAACTGCTGAATACTTAGGGATATTAAATGTGTACTTATGGAAGTGTTTGTATACATGTTTATATTAGTCTATATTTGTGCATGTATATGTAGTGGTGAAGACAATTTTAGCTACAAACTACTACATACCCAATTTTGCCACACTGAGAACAGGAACTGAAACCAGAAATTGAAAGAACTTTGATACTTTGATTCCCATTCTGACACAGGGATCTTTGAACTCTGTTGGCTCCACATAGAAATTTGATCCCAGATTTGTAGAACATGTTCTTCCATGCACATCCCACAGAACTCAGCAACTTTACAATAAATTCAAAACAAAATAATTTTATTCTTAAATGAAACACATAAATTCTTCACTGGAAACTAAAACGATCATGCAGAGAGGTTGCCACAGAACCTCTTGACTATAAAAATTATCAAATTAAATTTTCCTACTTTTATTTCTAAGACTGATTCTATTACTGGACAACATTTCTCAGATGCAAGGGTATATTTCCTCTTATTGAAATTTTGTAATGTATTATCGAGGGGGAAAAAAAATTACCACTGAAATGCAGTAAGGCACAAGTCAACTTGGGAACCCAAACGATGGAGGACAAAGGGGCTGTCAAACAACTGATTTAACACAGCCTAGGAGAAAGATCAATGACACTTCTCATATTGTAAATATAAATGGGATTTGTTGTTGTGTTCATATTATATTCTACAGTTATTTTTGAAACTTCTGAACTTCCACACAAAACTTTCTCCTTTGTTGAAAGCAAACTAATCTATTAAACACAACTTTGATACAACATTTTTGAATATCCTTGTCCATCAGACATAAAACCGAATGTCATTTACAAGGTAAAATAATTATAGAAAAATATTGTTATCGGTCTGCACTGGAATTAAATTACATTCCTACTCTTGAGCCAAGTACAAAGGCGCTTTTCATTTCAAACAATTGATAAGTATGTAATAGTGACAGTACTGACCTTTGTCCAGGGCTATTTAATTCATTGCATTTGAATGCAAAAAGGGGTAGGAGAAACAAATTTGCTTAAAAATAAGAGAAACATAATGATTACAAATTATGAAAATGTAGGTTCCTTTGTTCCAGAAAAGAAGCTTTTTGACTGTTCTTTATGTAAGAAAAGTAGATAGAAAATACATCCTTGTCTTCAAAGGAGGACTTAGTTAGCTAAAGTTACTCACAGGAAAGAGAGACACAAATAACAAAGGGTTGTCTATTAATTAATGAAAGAAATATATCTAAAAGAAGACTGAGGTGAGACGATCAAGGTAGGTTTTTCCTAACGATTTTCAGAAATATTGGTCATATGGATATAAATTCTGCCCTCAGGTATCATAACATGGAGGACATACTCTGTTCCATTTATTAATAAGATAAAGCCTTTTCTTCCTTTTTTTCTTTTTTCTTCTGCTTATAAGGACTGTTTTCATACATATCAACCACCTGTAATTCTAACTCACATAACGTGCTAGCTAGAACATCTATGCTATTCAATACTTAAATTATAGTCAACTTCTTACTAGGTCACTGTGTTTCAGTGTGCAAAATGAACTACATAATCCCCAGCTTGGAAAGGATGAGCAACCAGAATAACAACTTCTCATCAATAGATGCATTTGGATCCAAGTGTTCCCATTAGCTATTCACCTCCCATAGGCCAAGGGGCTCAGTTCTCCAAATTGTGATCAGACTGCATATTGCAACATCATTTTGTCAACTTTAACAAGGACATGCTTGAAGTGCTAGAGAAGTAAATACTGTCCATTTTGATCATTTTGATTTCACTGTTCAATATATTTGTGCATGGAATTTGACCAGTGCACCATCACTAAGGGTGAAGCAGTCCACTTTCACAGGGATAGCAGTTTGATATGGAGAAAATAAGGTTGGTATACAAGGCTTATAACACTACTACAGTGTTTATAAGATGTAGCAGCATTTGAGGTGCCTTCTCAAATAAAGAAGATAGCACTCACAGTAGCAAACTTACTTTTTTGATAACCGAGGAAGACCTCAAAGCAGATTTTTACATTGTATTTTCTCAGCTGTTTCAAGTATTTCTTTGAAGCTGAAGAGCAGTAACTTGCTCCCAGTGAGGTTGCACTGGCAGACTCCCATGCACCCTTGGAATAACTGGAGAGGTCTCAATAGACTCCAAGCAGAGGAATTACTTGGGGTTTCTAGGATAAACTTCCTCGTGCCCTGATTAAATTCCTGTAAATCCTTAAAGCAGAACCATAATAAGTCCCAGCTGATGTCCAGGTGCACTCTATCAGACCATGGCCAGGCCTTACCCTACTTATATGTAACAGGAATCATCCCATCAGTCACTGGTGATCATTGATTTATAATGTCATGTATAAACATTACCTAAAGATGCAGCTAAGGCCAGTGCAAACAGCATTAATTGAAGACAAGAAACTTTCCATGGACCAAAGCACTTACAACCCAAATAAATAAGATAATAAAAGAGGTGATAAACTTAATAAGTTCATCAATATTTTCAAGTTCATATTAACTGATGAAGACAGGAAATCAGGAACCTATGCCTGAACGCACACACAAACCTCCAGTAGATATCTGATAATGTCTCCTGACTGTTAAACCACAGAAGATGAGTTGCTACAACACTTGAATTCCTGCTCTCTGTTTGTTAATACAAGCTTTTGCAACTCACATTATTAATTAGGGAACTTTCTTGGCTTAAAGTGTCAGGTATCAGAAACAGATGAGCAGGCAGAGAACATACTGATATTGAGTACTAAGGAGAAAAATGGACTAAATTGTTGTCTTTGTTCATGGGATGAACCTTGGTAACTGAACCTTGTGAACAGTACTTGTTAAGTAAAATGCATTAATTTTAAACAATAGTCACATTTGTCTTGACAGTTGCACATAAACAGAGCTGACTTGCTAAGATGCAGTAACTCTTTCTGTTCCAAATAGTTCTTCACAGCCTTCTCACACAAAAGAGTGCAAAAGTACTAACTTGTACACAAGGAAAAGCACTGATTTTTTTGACAGTAACCTCACTTTCTGTTTTCCTTCATTACATATCTATAGGTCTCATTCCTTCTGATCAAAGACCCAGTTGTCATACACATCAGAGATGATACCTAGCCATAATTTCTGGCTGAAGCCACAATCCTGAGCTCTGCTGGGATGTGTGCAGATCAATGGGCCAGGAAGATATGAGAGCCGCATTTTTCGCTGATGGGGCAGTGACACACGACAGGCAAGATACTGATATTGGGGTGGGTTTCATGTTGCCTGAATTAAGTTAACATCTCACAGGGCTTCACTGGTATTCAAGATCTCCTCTCTGCTTTTGCCTTGTGTAAAGTAACAACGGACATGAAAAACACAACAGAAAACCCCAAAAGAAAGAGGATGTCAAACCCTAAAATCTGTACCTTGGTTGGACAGAGGAGGCTGACTGAAAGTTGTCCTGAATTTCTTACCCATAGCCAACACATAGCCTAAAATCCTATAACCATACAACAGTTAAGTCATACTTCTCTTTCTCTTAAAAAGATAGCAAAGGTAGTGTCTCTGGGAGGGGGTGGGGGGTGTCAGCTTTCCACAAACCATTTTTTAAAGTTGGATCCAATCTTCAAACCAAGTCAGACCTGAGCGTAGACAAACACGCTCAGATTTCAAAAATTAAGAGCACAGAATTAGATTCCTACTCCAAATCAGAATTGCAAAATGAATGACCTGATTTTATGAAGTTCTGACATGTAACAACTCCCACAAATGTCAGCAAAAACCTTAATTCAGAGTTTAACTTCAGTGCTTTAGAAATCAGGTCACTTGTTCAAGTACCTAAATATAGAAGAGTAGCTACAGTCTTTATTTTTTTTAAATACTTAGATTCAGAGTTCAAAGCAGGATATTCCTTTGGATCCTGCAAGAGAACTTTGCAAAACTTGGTTCAGGATCCAAATTTGATAAGCAGACACAAAATCTAGGGGCATGCAGAGCCATGGTTTCAGTGCTTTATACCCACCATAGGTCCCCATCCACTTGTAGCAGGAATCTCAGCCTTTTTTCCAGTGACCCTGTAAATGACCTTGGCAGCTCAAGGACAGTCCCTTCCTCGGGTTCTTTTTGTTCATCTCCACACAGGGTTTACTAAAACCCTGAACTAATAGTAAATGTATGACTGGATTCAAGAAACTCAAGCAATTATTAGAAGTGCCACCATTACATATTAAAAAAGCATGACTATGCAGAAATTATTAATTACATGGGTTTGACAATTTATTAATATGATGTTCATGACTATGAAATTAAATGCGATTTGGCAGATTTTTCTCTGAACACTTTCCTTAGATTTTCCTAAAAAAGATGAATGTCTGGTTTTGTGTCTGTTTGTTTACTTTTTTGCTGCCAGGGAGTAAAATGACTAACAGACGAACAACTTTTGCAAATGACAGATCTGGAATCACTAAGGAGAAATCCACTAGAGACATAATCAGATGGGAATCTCAACATTTTCATGATGTATCCATTGTGTATGAGAAGATCCTTACTGATTTTCTTAATTTTTTTTAAGGTTTCAGTGCTTTGTTTGGTGCTGTAGATCCCGCTATTGAGAGGTGACTTTTTGCCTTTCCACCACAGTCTTTCCTGGTGAAAGACTTCTTGTCTCCCTACTTTCAGCCTAGCAAAACCATGCAGCATTATCCCTTAGAAAAGCTTTGTGTTTCTGTCCCTAAACGTCCGTCTATTTTAATCAAAGAAATTACATTTGGGAGACTAAAGAACTTAGCAACTGAGAGAACAAAATCACTCCGAACCACTTCTTCAAAACAAAGTAATTTTTGCTGCACCTCAAAATATAAAGCATGCCAAAAAACCCCCAGTCAATATTGGTCTCTACACATATATTTCTATTTACCTAAATCTTTCTTTGCATCACTCTGCAAACTTTCCCTCAGCCCAGATGGCCTTCATCTCTAGCTGGAAAACATGGAGAATCTTTATCGCAGGGAGTAATAAGCATGACTGCCAATGGCTCAATAATCTGTTTACTCCCCACTTCTTCCTAAGGTGTTCTGTAAGATTTAGTATGCCCTGTAATGGTCAGCCAAATATCCATAAATCTGTTGGTTTACTTTCTAGCATACTCTGTGGAGAAATTACATCCTGTGCCAAGGTCATTACTAATACAGAGACACAGGTCATCCCTACATTCGTAAGAAAATGATAGAGAAAAATACTTTGGGCTATGGTGCAAGATGACACTTGGGAACGGCTTTTATTTGGGGGGATTTGTAGCAGGAGCAACAATAGATGAGTCTCACTCTTAACACAGCTGTTTCTGAGGGCTCCGTAAAACCACAGTCAAATTCTTTAGCATTTATGTGCACAGGAGACTGAGGGTGAGGAATTTCATTCCCCCATCGAGAACTGAGAAGCCCAACATGTGTTGTGGCCAGCTGAGGCAGTCAGAGTGGCACAACAGCAAAGGGCCAGTGTACTACAGTGCAACAATGGGAAGCAGAAAAGAGTGAACTTGGACTGTGTTGGCCGTTCTGTTGATACATTATGACCCACAGGTCTTAATGGCACAGTCCTATTGGCAGGAGAGACCCAAATCCAGGCATGCAGTCTGGCCTGGAGAAGCTGTGAGGAAACTTTCAGGGCCCACAGAGTGTGCAAGGGAATTCTAAACAGCCTGTTTGGAATGTAGCCCCGGGCTCTCTTCTCTCCCCACATCCTCACCCTGCTCAGCCTCAGGCATGTGTGAGAGCCGCAGCAGCAGGGAGCTGGGAGCCCCAGGTGCTCCAAGCAGGTCTCAGCTGGCAGCAGCCAGACATGCACTTCCCCACGCTCCTCTTTATTGACTTGCCCACTACCATTGTCTGGTTTTTTCACTCTTTACCCATGCAACACTTCACTAGAAAACTGATGGATTTAGCAAGTTGTGGACAGAAGGTTTTGTCATACAGGAAGACAACCAAACCAAGCTTTCAGTTTTTTTACACAAGTAGTCCCCATGGACACTCCTACATTCCCCACTGTCACTTGACTCACAGAAGCTACCAGGGAAAGGGAGAAAATTCATTATTTTTCTGCATTTGCCTTTCTAGATGTCTGTATTATTTCCATATTGTTTAAACTACTTGGATGGGTTTCCAAGTGACTGCAGCATAGACAGAAAGTTCAGGATGCTGACAGCGGGGAGGTTGCCATGACGACAGAAAGGGAGACCCGGTGGTTAGAAACTTAGAGGCAGGTAATTAAAGTTGCCTGGAAGCCAGGGACAAGGGTTTGATACCACTCTGTTGCCCTGAGGCAAAATTCAAATGAAGATGAAACCTTCTGCCCCATGCTTGTAATTAATGGTTCCAATTGTGCTCTCAGGCAAAGGGTTTCAGAACCTTTGCATTCAACTGAGGAAAAGTACTATTTGTAACAAAATACTGAATCATCATTTCCTGTGCATTTTGTTTTCTGTGTTTCTGTAGTGACAGCATATACCTAGTACAAAATTTCTTACCATTTGCAGATCACCCTGTAATTGGTGACATCAGGTTTATTTGATATCCATAATTCACAATGTAAATTGTTAGTGACTGTGGTGGGTTGGACACCACACCCACCAAGCTGCATTGTCACTCCCCTCAACAGGATGGCAGGGAAGGGGTGAGAAAATAAGTTGAAAAAAGGTCATGGATCAAGATAAAGGCAGCTCAATCAACCAAAAGGAAAGACCACACACAAGACCAAATGAAACCAGAAAATTTTGTCTCTTCTTCCCATCAGGAGGGGACGTCCACCTATTTCATAGGAAGCAGTGCTTCAGTACATGTAGTGGTGGTTCTGGAATACAAACTCTGTAAACAATGAATGCCCACCTCTCTTCCTTTCTCTTAGCTTTTACTGCTAAACAGACGTGATATGGTATGGACCATCCCTTTGGTCAGTTTGGGTCAGCCATTCTGGCTGTGTCCCCTGACAAGGTCTTCCCCACCCTCAGCCTACTGGTGAGGGGGGGAATGTTGTAGACACAGTGCTGATGCTGTGGGAGCAGCACTCAGCAGTAGCCAACACCCTGGTGTGTTATCAATGACTTTCTAGCTATGGATGTAAAGCACAGCACTACGAGGGCTGTTATGGGGCAAGTTGACTCCATGCCAGTCAGACCAAATACAATGATTAAAAATATTCTGACAATGTACCTGCACATGCACAAAGATCCATCTGACTCATTATAGGATGAATGATAATGATTTACCAAAAAAAAAAAAAAATAAATTACTTAGAAGAAGCAAAAGAAACTCAGCCTTGCTCCTTTGGTTTGCAAATATATATGGTTCAGCATGACAAATGAAATTTTAACTTGCTTTCTTCTGTGTTACTAACCATATAATTATGCAGAGTTAATTTATTTGCATTCACTACATCCACATGGATACTGAGGTATCCCTGTGAACTCACTGAGACAGATGTGTTGCTACAGGCAGGGTCCTTTATGCTACATGTTTTGGTGACTCTGCAGTTTATCCCTTGTTGCAAAATATGTTCCAGGTACCCAGCTTTCATCACACAAAAAAGCTGCTCTAGCAAAGCCTTTTTGGTGCAAGGAAAAGCCTGAGAATGTGAGCTGAATACCAACTGCAACAGACGTCTTCCTGCACTAGCAAGCAGCCTGAAACAATAGGATACAGACCTCAGCAACATCATTTATTTTAAAGGGCTGATAACCCTGGAACTCTGAAAGTAGGAAATGATCAGCAGAAAGTGTGGAAACACTGCAAAATAATATAAGAATAGTAACCAAAGGTTATATGTCCAGCTTCAAATCTGAATCTGCATTTAAACATATCTGAAGCTCCTGCAAAAATGGCCCAAATTCCCAACAGTGATGCAGAATCTAGGAAACTTGGCACAAATTCTGGGTGCATTTGGCTTTGTGGTACGATGCCTTTTGCCTACAAACTGATGCAATTATACATGCACAAATCTAAATGCATGATGCGGGAAATGTTACTGTAGCTAGTGCAATGTACCTCACTAACCAGAACTCACAAAACATAAAATGACTGATATGTGTGTCATATTTTCGCACTGAAAGTCTTCCAGACAGTGATTTAATCCACCTCATGTTGTCTATGTTTTGTGCTTTCTGCACACCAACTAAAAACCTGAAACTAAAGAATCATTGTGAATTTAAAAAAAAACAAAACAAAACAATCAAAAAACCCCAAACAAACAAACACACAAAAAACCCACCAACCACCTGGAAATATACAAGAAAGCAGGCTCCTATTTTGGAGGGGGGGGGTTGAAAATGTTGAGGAATCGGAGTATATCAACATTATTTTAAAACACTGAAAAATAAGACATTTTAAAGAAGCAAGATAATAAATAAGCTGAACTCTACCCTTGATCACTACCATATTGGAAGTCTTTTTTCTGTCAACTGGTTACAGCCACCTTCACTTGCAGTAAGTGAGAGGACATTCACTCAGCTCAACACCTGGCAACCTGCCTTGCTTCAGGAGCTAAATTTCTGTGTCAGAGATTTTCAGCGGAAGACAACAATGGCAGATCCTTCAACAGCAGCTGTTTCATTTAATGAAGGGAAAGAGTCTTATTACTGGAGTCATTTGTTGCCATAGCTTCCTGTGTTAAATCCACAGAAACCATTAAAGCATCTTTCTACCAGAGGGCAAAGATTTTCATTCAATTACACCCATTCTGAGTGCAATAATTTGAGTTTAGCAAAAGCACATCTTCCAAAAAGCCATCTGCATTCAATTTGAATGTGCATGCTATTTTTCCTTTCAATTTCTGAGGTTTCGACTTTCAGCCACTGGTTCTTCATCTTATTCTTATTGGATATTTTTGAACCAGGAGAAAGTTTAGATATTCTAATCAAGTTCTTTCTTGATCTTCCTTGTGATAAATTGTCTACTGTGACCACATGCCAAGCGAAGAACATCCCACCTTGCATCCCTACACTACAATTTTTGGCTCATAAGTTGGCTCTCCTCTTGACCTCTTTGTGGTCAAACAATGCTGCTTTCTGCCCTGTCCTTACAGGTCTATAATATCCTTACACACATCAGAGTGAGGAGTAAAAATATGCACCCTTGAGGAGTCAAAATCCCTCCCTCTCTCTCGCTCTCTTTCCCTCTCCTCATCAAGGAAGTCAGAAGCTTTATATTTATTTTAAAGACAGGCAAACAGAAGGACAGAGAGGATAAAGCCTTACTCTGTATTACGTATCAGAAAAGGGCAGACCCCTGTAGCCTAAATCTCCTGACTAAATTCAGCAATGCATTAATAACACCAGTTCTGCTATCTCTAACTCTTGCTGGTGGTTTACTTCACTACACATACTTATTGTCAGATTTCACAGTTTCTTATGTTAGAATGTATCAAAGATGTCTAGTATTGCCATTTTTTCAGGAAATTTTTTTTGTTTCCCTATAAGACACTTGCAGATTCACTGCAAATCCACAAACTGCAATTTTTATGCTTTGGTTTCTTAACAGACAGAGAGGAAATGAATGCAGGTGGGAAACCAAACCACTATTACTTTTAGTTTAGGGTGTTCTGTTTCAGTACATATAACAAAATGTAAAACAGAAGCAAGTAAATCTACCACAAAAATATTAGATAATTCAGACATAAAGCACTAACAGTGAGCCCTCCCCCCTGCATTCTGAATACACCAATCTCCCAGATTAACAGAAAGGCAATTTCCTACCAATAAGGTATTGATCTCCACATTGCATACCCAAGCATTTCCTGGAAGTGTAGATGGTAGATTTATAAATTCTGTGAACAGTAGGAGCACAGATGTGCACTTAGTGAATTGTTTCAGCACTCCAGATGCCATTCAGTCTCATGCTATGTTTTATTTCAAATAGGTAACCTATTTTTTTGTAAGTTCAGTGATTTAATTATTGTAAAGTCTCAATGTAGACATGCATTAGGAAATCAACTAGCTTGTGGTCAAGTCAGGCAAAACTGATTCATGTCACAGTTGTAACCCAATACACATCAGAACACACATTAAACTGCACTCCTGTTGTTCCGGGGCAGGGCGGGGGGGGGAAGTTATGATCTACAGGTTTTCACATCATCACTTTCTACAGTAGAATTTGTGAAGATTCTAACAGACATGTGAGGAGTGGACAATCACATGAAAGACTCAGTAACTGTTTAGCTATTTACTTACTAAAACTGTGATTTACAAAGAATAAAATGTCAGATTCCTTATCAGACATGATTTGAATCTATCAGAACAATATCAACTAATGGTGTTACAGCAGAGATAGTTTAGATAAATTGTTCATGATTTATTATCTGTAAGTGACATCTACCTACCAGTGTTCTCAGATGGATCCCATTAAATGTACTTTTCACAATGGTCATGGATTACTCCTAACAACCATGACTACAAAGACAGGAAAAGTTCACTGCTTTATTTGCAGGCTAAGAAGACTGTGATCATGCATGGGGTGATCTTGGGGTCCCTATATACAAATTTTGTTATGAAGGCAGGCTATCATTGTTAGGATTACAAGCCCATTGGGATGCACCATCTTGTGTTTCAAATTCCAGTGTTATTTTCCTCCTCTCTCCTGCCACATCTGGCAGAAACCACATACAGAGGCTCCCCCAGCAGTGCAAGATGGTCATCCCATTTCAAATTCCAGGCTGGATTTAGAATGGGAACAAAATTCTATGTGCATGCCCATAGCTGCACAGCTACAAGTGGGGCTGGGGGGCCACATTCATATAAGTTCCTGCCTGCCCACCCACCCACCTGCCTGTTACTATATGAGAAAACTTTAAAAAGGTTTAAAGAACTGTTTTTCCTCCTGCTTTCTTGGGCCCTTCTACTGATTGCTGCAAGAATACTTACATTACTGTCCTGATCCCCCTACTTACTTCCACTGGGTTGTACCTTACCATTAGAGCAGTACAACTTTCACAAAATGATAGTCCTTGAGGATGAACAAGAACTGATGCTCTTGCAGGTTTCCACTGGTCATGGAAAGAATGAATGAATGTTATGGATTTAAAATCTTGGAATTTTTCTTTCATCTACCAACCCTGTGCCTCAGAGGGATTACCTCCTCTCTTTTTTCAACCATGGAACCAGGAAAGAGACTGCCTGCCCCACGAAAAAGAGTTCCACCTGGCCCCTTCATGAACTGCTAACAATGGATCCTTTGCAGCTCTACCTGGGGCACACCCGACTCCTCAGGCTACAGGGTGGGTGTTTGGGAACTTCTGTGAGATAAGAAAGGTTTCCTGTCTTCACATCAGTGACTCAGTGTGATAACACCCCTCCAGAGAGCCATCAGCACCTCCACACCCAGCCTGAGGGGTCATGTCTGCTAATGGGCCATCAGGGATTCCAAAAATATGCCAGAGTGTAAATCACCCANCATGGAACTCTTGCTGCCTCAGTCACACAGGGACACACATAAACCATCCTGTGTATTTTTTACCTACAGGAATTACTTGTCTTATCACACGTCTGCTTGTCAGGTTTTAGCTTAACTGGTATACATAGGGAAAAAAATCTGAATTACTGGATTCCTAATAGCATAGGAATTATTGTCAGACTTCTGCGGGTTCCAACAGTATCAGAATTTTACTACCTGTCTACTCAATTTCTCAGGTATCGTTTGATTTTTGCAATATTCATAATTCACAATTAGCAGTTCCACAAGTGTTTCAAAATACAATTGATTCACAAACTGTCATGTGGGTACACACGCTCCTGAATACTGCTACTATATTTAACTATAATAAAGAGTTTGAGAAGTCTTTAGCTTTGTTTCAGTAACTGCTTTGCATCAATTTAAAGCCCACTAAAAGCTAAAACCATTGCCAAGAATGTAAACCAGGGATTGATCTAAATTTACTACTTTGACTTTTCATGCCATCTGTCAAATTATAGATTTTCATTCTATGTATATTGATACATAATAGTCACTAAATAGACAACAATATTTCAGAGCTGACACTGCTGCCTCAAAAGCTCAAATAAACCTAAAGACCAGTAAGTTAAAATAAGGGAATTGAAGCAGATGACAGCTTTAATTAAAGTCAGAAAGAATTCAAGCATATTCAGAGTTGGTTGGTAAATGGTAATTATTTGCATGAATGGGACACATCTTAGTAAGACACATTCAGAATAAAATAGCAGGAGGATAACAGCAGTCTGAAAAAAAACAGGTCATATACCAGCAGCAATATACTAAGGGAGGGTATGGTGTAGATAAGGTAATTCTATCTGGTAGCACTCCAGATCTGGAGTACTCACTCCCAGTAGCAGCTACATGTTACCATTTGTTCGTAGGCATTTTATTTGTTTTAAATTTCCTGAGAGCAGCAATGGTAGCTGGACTCAAATTTAGGAGCTCAACTTACTTTTGAAAACAACACTGTGGATAAGCATTAGAAATATAATCTCTTTAATAAGAATTTCTGATGCAAGAAAAATATGGGTAGTTATAAATGCACTGGAAGTGATGCATTTTTATGTGATTTACTACCTTCACAGTTAGAGACCATGGAAAATATATTGGCTGCTCTCTTGTATATTGTATTTCCCTCTCCTCTTTAAACTTGAAATAGAATTTTAATTGATCTTACTGTAATACATTCTTAAATCAAAAGTAGCAAAACCAATCAGAATAATGATCTCCTTTAGTAGGTGATGTATTTAGAAAAAAACCAAAACTCTAGAAAAATATATATGATTATTTCCATCAAACAGAAAAATTCTGTCATTTCCTCTAGCTCATTTATGTGCCACAAAAAAAACAATAGACTCTTGGAGTCTGTCAAATCTTAGATTAATAATAAATGAACATCAGATGATAAACAGAATCTTTCACTGTTCTATTGCTGAAGATTATTGCAGGGTAAATACTAACAGGAAACTGAGCAATGTTAAACATACAGCTCAACAGATGCACTATTTACAATATGAAAATGTATCCAAAATTAAAAGGATCAGGAATATGTTAAAAAAAAATCACGTGCTTTTGAAAACTATATATTATATGGAAAATATTTTAACAGAAATTAATTTTCAATATTTAGTTGCAGAAATGGCAAAAAAAATCAGTTATACTAGGTTGTAAAACTACAGCCTTTGATTTGTTGATGCTGCTGAGGTAAAGACATATGCTGATTGGGAAGAGAAATGCTGATTTGGAAGGGAAAACTGGAGAATGTGTAAGAACCACTGCAGCAAGAATAATGCAACCTTCTTCCTTTTCCAAAAAGTAGGCTAATTTCTAGTTTATTCCTCTTCCTTCCAGTAGATTTTAGTAACAGAGATAGACAACAGATTTAGCCAAGTGGTAGATAGGCATGAGATATACAAGAAATTCTGCTATCAGCATGGTGCAGAGCTGGAGCAGAATACAGAAGCACTCTCTGCCACAGGCAGGTGATGGGGTAGGGGACCTAAAACTGCAGTCAGAATTTTGGTGGTGGGAATGAAATAACCCAAATCAGAACATACTCAGAAGAGAGTTCTTGCATGACTTACTTGCTACAGTCATGCTTAAGGACTGACAGAGTCTATCAGATTTTATATTTTAGAAAATGAAGACAACAAAATGTCTCTTAATACCACATTCCAACACAGCCAGATGGAGGCACACATACTTATGAACTTTAGCTAAAGAATTCATGTAAGCAGTAACAAAAAGGCGGCTTTGAGAGTCTCAATACATAAACAGTTATATCAGCCATATCTTCATCCTGTCATAATTAGGAAAGCAAGCAGAAATAGATATATAGAAATAGGTATTTGAGGGAATTTTTCCTTTGTTTAGCGTATGTGTGACTACTAGTAATCTATTAGTGGTAACCAGCTGTAATGTCAAAAGTCTATTGAAAACATGCCTCATCCTAAAAGCAGCTAGTAAGACAGAGTTGTCTGTTTCCTAATATGTAAATCAAAATTACTTTTATAAAAAAAAAAAAAAACAGATAGGAAATATAGATCAAGGAGTAATCATGATTATAAAATAACTATTAGTGCTTAAATATCTTTACCCAGCACACTGGAATCAACATTTTTGCCCTGGGCACTGAATATATGGCTCTACCTAGGGACTGCTCTGCTCATAGGAATTTTGAATCCTCACACTCCATGCTGGCTGCATCCTATAGTACTTAGGGTTTGTTGCTATATAATCTATCACCATCCAAAGAGATGAGACTGCTGTAGAGACTTTTCATTAAACACAATGTCACTTTGCTCTCTCTCTCTCTGTGACCATTTTCACAAAGATCTTGCTGCATCTTAATGCTCTGATTTCCTTAGGGATTCTACCTATGTTTCTTCATGCACAGAGTCAGACCCCATTGTAACTATTAAGTATTAATGTAAAATGCATATTCAGGAAGAGATCACAGTTTGAGAAGAATTGAAAATTAATTCCTGGATTTTTATAGCAATGGTGGGCAGAATCACATTAAAATAAAATGCCAAGATTATTGCTTTCAAACTTATGGATTGTATTTTTCTACTGGAACTTGCATTTAGGGCTCTTGCTTGGGGGCAAGAGTGGAAGGGGTGGCATAAGGTCTGTTACTGACAGGTGCAAGATAAGCAGATAATCATCATTCCACTAAAGACTAGACTTGGAATTAAGGGAGCATTAATCAATCTACTCCTAACTGAGCTATTCCTTCTTAACACCTCTCCTGAATTTACAGATAAAGTCCATCCATCATCCGAGAGGAAGAAGCATAGAATAGCTTGGGTTGGAAGGAACGTTAAAGATCACTTAGTTCCAAAGCCCGGCTGTGCAGGGACACTTTGCACTGGATCAGGTTGCTTAGAGTCCCAAGGAAAGGAAAGATCCTCGGAAAGGCAGTCACCTCTCTGACCTTCACGGGCAGAAGCGCAGTTCTATAGACCACACTTTTCTTGGGTTTTCACATGCGAAAAATCTTATTACTCTATTCCAGAGTCCTCACAACCATCACATTGTCATTTTGCTGCATAAAGATGACAAAAGACACATCTAAATGACCCCTGGAAAATAAATAACATTAATAGTGACAACTCCTCTCTCCTGCAAGAGCCCTGCTTCACTCAAATGTAAGGGAACATAATAACATTTGATTTCCTAGCAGATCTCCTAGGAAGAGGAGAGTAGGGATGTGTGTCTTCAGGGCTATGTGTTCACCACATGAAAACAACTTCAATGAATAAAGTTCTAAACTAAGGAACAGATAGCCCTTTTCTGATCATTTTGTAGCCAAAATCCTAGACTGTCTTATGACCAAAATTAATGATGCGAGAATATATTTCAATCCAATATCTTTCCTTTCTCAAATACAAACATTAACAGACAATCAAGTTCTTCACAAAATTATTTCTGCTGTGTAGAGAAAAGGCAGAGAATGGATATCACTAACCCATCATTATCTCTCATATTCCTGGCACAGTTAGCACTGTGCTTTCAGAGTGACATTCAGCCATGCTTCTGAGGTTTCTACCATTTCCCCACTCTTTTTCTACCTGGTCCTTGTGTTGCCACTTGCTTGTGAACTGTTGTTTGATTAACTGGCAGGAAAAAATGACAAGGTCCTTACCATTCATCTCTGGCAGGAATTTCAAGCTTTGCTTTTTTCAAACCCTCATCTCCTTAGCCCAGTGACCACTGAGAGAAGTAAAACATCCAACAGAACACCACAAAATATATATGTGAATCTTCAAATCAGCTTCCTAAGTAAAAGGTAAAAATCTCAAGTCCTTTTCTGTTTGATCACTTTGTACCTTTTTTAGTGCTGCACAGATCTAGGACTTGGGAGAGCACATAAAGTAAAATCTTAAAAACACTGTATTTTGGTTTTTAATTTTTCTTTGTAATGTAAAGATCATTTTGTATTAGGAGTCAGTGACATAATTTGTGAAAATCATATCAATTAAATCAGTTTCCCGTTGACCTATACTCCAAAATTCCCTTCTGCCATCCCTATTATATTCTTATTTCTATAATTCTAGGAAAACAGGGTAGATTCTCCTCCATGAGAAGCTGTGAAATCAATGAATTTACACACAATGCTAAGTGTTGCTAAGAACCAAAAAGAGAGGGAAGGAGTAAAAGGCCTTAACTTTGTCACTGAGGATGCTGCTCCATATTGTTTCACCTTTCATAGCCTGAAGCCCCCTTCCCCACTGCTTTTCATAAACTGTCTCATCTCAGAGTGACCATTATGGACTTTACCAGCAAGACTTTGCAGTCTTCTTAATAATTACTGCAAAATCTTTTATGTGAAATCTCAAAATGCGTTATAAATATTTATTTGTTAAATTCCATTGCACTCAATGACATTATATTATCACTATCTCAGGCAAGCTGAAAGAGGGTAAGTGACCTTCTTAAAGTTATAGTGAAGTCAAAGGTTCACTTACTAGTATACTTTAAACATCTTCACCCTTCTCTGATCACAGCAGTACATTTTCTTAATCCACCTGCAATTTTGGTGTTGAGGTAGTTCATGGTTCAATGAACATCCAGATTATCAGAGTATTATGGCCTGAGATACTGTGTAAGTCTGTCATGGGAAACCTGCTCAAGCAGCCCAGTCATAAAAAATTGTTTGTGACACCCTGATATGAGCAGAAAGATTGCCAGTTACTATTTGGCAGAAGCCTTTAGTCCTATGCTAAAATTTTGGCTAGCTGCAGAAAGAAAGAGTAAAAACTCTCTATATTTCTACATATTCTTCAGATCAACACACTTGCAAATGGTAAAAAAGGAAACCACAGCAAATGCCATGTGTTTTAGAAACCTTAAAAGCTTTTGTCTACATGCTTTATGCACACCCAGGCACTCACTAAATCTGGCATGTCAGGAAAAATTCACTCGAGGGAGTGTCTTGTTGATTTCCATCAGGAACCAAGGAAAGCAATTTTCCAGGGAAGATACATGAAAGACCCACACGTTTCTTACCAATATTTGACTGAGGACAGATTTGTGAAAATAGAAACAATGGGAAGCATTCCCTTATACTGACCATGCAGACAAGAAAGTGGCAGCCAGTCTCAGCATAATCGGATCATCACACTTCTCTGCCGAGTGGCCAGCCTTTGTTTTCTTTATTTGCTTGTTCATTACTTATCTATGCTGAAAATCAAAGCTTAATGGCTGACACCCCTTTCTAATGAATCCATGTGACAGACAGAAGGGACACGATCATTACTGCCATGGCAATGTATGCAAACATTGCTTTTGTTCAACCGCCCTTTCCACATCACTTGACCAAATTGGACAGGTTTTTTGTGGATCATATGCCCAACCAATTTATAAACATCAGCTGTTTCAGACCTAGAGGTTTTCATTGTATAGCCCTTTACTTCCCTCCAGTAGTAATGATGATCAGAAAGAAAGAAAGAAAGAAAGAAAGAAAAAAAGAAAGAAAGAAAGAAAGAAAGAAAGAAAGAAAGAAAGAAAAGAAAGAAAGAGAAAGACAAAGAAAAAGAAAGAAAAGAAAGAAAGAAAGAAAGAAAGAACAGAGTCTAGTAAGAGGTTTAAAGATGGTGGAGTTTGTTTCTGCCTTGGGTCTACTTCTGTAAATTATTATGCTGCAGCTACAAGGAGAACATAAGCCATTATGACCTGCAGCATTTCTCTAGGGATACAGTACAGAAGTGCTCTATCAGAAATGCAATCAATTCCAGAGATGACTGCTTCC
Organism: Scytalopus superciliaris; assembly: GCA_013400415.1. Taxonomy (NCBI): domain Eukaryota; kingdom Metazoa; phylum Chordata; class Aves; order Passeriformes; family Rhinocryptidae; genus Scytalopus; species Scytalopus superciliaris. The sequence goes on from VXBX01002929.1 coordinate 33,629, forward strand.
TGCACGCTTCCAAGCTGCTGCTTTCTAAAACAGCTCCCCATAAAAGGAGCAGGAAATGCATAACATTGTTTAGCAATATGTCATTAGAATTTAATGGAAGAGGGTTAAAATATAAAAATGCCCTGCTTATAGACCTTTCCATACATTATCACAGCCTTTGAGAGAAGGAATTCATGACATATTGGTAAAGCCTTAACCCTTTCCTCTGTCTTCAGAGATGGAAACATTTCACAGTCAAATGAAAATCTTTGTCTTATTAGAAGGGTAAGTCAAATAAAAATCAAACCTCTGAATGAAAGTGATGCCAAAAGTTAGGTATCTCCATTTTTATACCATTTCACAATTTATAAAACCCTGGGGGGAATGGAAATGTGTTTTCTAATCTTGATTTTTCCTGACCTATCTTTCCTCCCATTCTGTATCATGGCATTTCTTGTGTTTTAGCAGTTGTCTCATTTCTAGTCACCTACACTGTGTGCACTCCTTCTTGCATACACACGAGGTGCAATGAGAACAAACCAAATAACCTCTGAAATTATGTTCCTACTGATTTATTGTGAAGACATTTTTCATACTGAAAACACCTGGTACACTGTATTAGGCACATTAATAATAACTCCAGCACAGCCTTTTCTTAGAGCAAAGCAAGTGTTTACAGCTACATAAGCAGAATGCTGGTGATGAAGTCATTCTTATCATAAGCAAAAGATAACTTGAACAGCAGGAATATATCTCTCTAAATCATCCCCAGAAGGTTCTATGAGTCTTTTTCTCCTCTGCAAATTTTAAAACTGACAACTGCATAGGGCTGATAACCAGTATCTGTATAAGTACTTTTCCCACTATATGTTAAATTGTAGCTAAAAATAAGTTACAGACCATCTATCTTTAAAAGTATATTACATACCTCTTAATGATTACATATCTCTTAAATGATAACTCTTTTCAGTGTACTAAGCCAGAGGCCAGGGTAGAGGTATGTTTTCCTTTGGCAAGTTTTCTGTCTCTCATGGTGCTTTGCTCTCCAGTTAAGCACCACACAAGAAACTGGGAGTCAGAGACCTGCCCAGCACCCAAATGACTTGGTGCATGACAGAGCTACGTGGTCACATCTTGTCATCCCATAGTCTGAGATCATTACCAGCAGAGTGTAGTTACAGGAATTCAAGGTATCAACCAGTAAGAAAATGCATCTTATAATACCGTGAGAAGTGTTGACTCACAAGGTTTGTCTGACTCACCTTAAATATTTACTGTTATTGGTTAATTAAGTCATTCACTGTAATAAAAAGTATTCCCTGCAGCCATGCCCCCCCAGGCTGTGATCCAACCATGCTCCACACTCCAGGCAATGCCCATCAGCCAGGAAACCTTGTCCCCTGCCATGTCCAAAGCTGCTGCTCCATAACCAACACCTCATTGACAAGGAGCAGCTGGGAAAAGGTGTAGCTGAAAGCATTGCAGTCTGGGTAAAATTAAAAATAAAAGAAATATTCTGACCATTAGATCAAGCAAGCTGCTTTCTCCCCAAGCACAGAGCCATCACTCTAAACCAATTGCTCTTTATTTGACTCAGAGCATGACAATCCTCTTATGGTATCACCTAAATATACCATCTCTCTAAGGAGTATATTTCAAAACTTCTGCTCTTGCAATCAGGCATTGAATTCCATGTATCATAAATGTCAAACACAGTGCTGTTGTTTATTGCTAAAAATTGTTGTGTTCAACCCAAAGTGGATTTATTTCACTACTCTACAAAGGCATGCATATATATATATATATATAAGAAAAAAAATGTTCTTTATGCCAAAAAACTAACATAAACACCAAGACCGAGAAAACTTAGGGTCTTCCTCAGCTACTTCCCCTCCTCTTTTCCAACTGCATATTTAACACATCCAGGCTTTTTATACACCTGTGAAATTATGTAATTTAGAAATAATAAAGCTTAAATCAAAATGAACATAAATATCAATAGGAAATGCTGCTTCAAATGAATACCTTTTACTGTTGCAGTCATTTAGAGTTTAGATAGGCTGTGATGCTGAAAATCATTAAAATAACTCATTTAAAATGTCTTAGAAAAACACACTATAATTTAACATGCACAGGTTTTTGAGAAATATTTCTAGTATGGAAATCCCCAGCACAAGACACAAAGGTAAAATTCAGATCTAATTATCTATTCAAAGATGACTTTTACAGCACTTCTTACATATAAAAGAAAGGTATATAGGAACAAAATATAACACAGCAAACAATATTCCACTGGCTCAGAGCAAGGGCTTGCCTTGATCGATGTTTTGTCTCCGGCAGTGGTCACAAGTGGACACATAGGGAAAAGGAAGGAAAGGGACCATATGTGATCTACCCACTTTCATACAAAGAGATTTTCTGATCCTGATGCAATTGGTAACCCAGTTCTTAATGTCAACAGATCTCTCTTCCAAGCATTTGTCCAATCTACCTTCACACTTCCACAAACTTCTTCCATGTAAAACATTCTTTGTCGGGGAGTTCCACATGCCCACTGCATGCCACACAAAGAACCTTTGTTTTGAAGCCTTTGATTTTGAGCCTTTCCTTTGTTTTGAACCTGATCCAAGTTAATGTAATACCTAATTCTATGGGATGTGTATCTGAAAAATACCACAGCCAGTTAATCTTGAGGATTTCTCTCCATGCCAGTCAGAGTTATGCTGACCTCTCTCATACTTCCAATGAATCACTTATTTTTCACGTTGAAGCACCCACCTCAGCTATGCCCACGTTGCAGAGTAAGTAATAGGCATGCATTTGTAAAACAAAATTATTGATGTAGAGTCTCCAGCAACCTCAGCAGGCTTTTTTCTTCCAATTAGTATAAAATTGGTCCTGCAAATTGTATACTCATTAGTAGTTAGATTGCACTTGGCATGTTCCAGCATTGCACTAGGCACATTTCAGGGCATGGGCTGGTTTTCTTTCATTCAAAAGGAATACATTTCAGGTGCTCTACCACTGTCCTTTGTTTGAACATTACAGTAAGTGAGGATAATTTGGAGATTTGTTTCAAAACCAGACACCTGATTCAAACTAAAACTGGTAGATATACCTTGGGTTTCCTCACACAGAAGCTCTTCCGTACCTCTGAATTGTCCTTGTCACTATGAACTGAAACTTTTCCCCTTTAAGGACATACTTCTTTAAGATGGGAGGACCAAAATTGTACACAGTTGTCAAGGTGAGGGAAAACCATGAATGTACTTGTCATAATGATGTCTTCTGTTTTCCCCTCTATTCCTCTCCTAATACTTCTGAATGTTTGTTTGCTTTTCATACTGTTGCTGAACACTGAGTTGACAATTTTGTGGTACTATGTATCTAAAATCTCCCCAAGGTCTCATTCCTGAGTGGTAATGGTCTCTCAAAACACAACATTTTATATATGAAGTAAAAATTGATTTTCCCTGTATGTATTGCTATACATTTATCCCTCTATCTCGCTTTTGACACGCACGTGAAATCTAAGAATTGATAGAAACATTTTGCACTGCACAAAAGTCAGTTAATCAGCTTGCTATGTCCCACAAGGTTCTTTTGAGGTGTGTAAGATTTATTATATCCGCTTAAACACTCATATCAATTTTTTGAGAGATAAACCCACTTGGACAAGCAAATTCAAATGAGGAGAAGTTTTTCCACCAACGGAGCAATGAATTTCCCCTACACTTCCCCTGCTTCTAATAGATAGCAAAACTTGCAGCAACTAAAAAAAAATCCTGGAAAGTGCTTTCTGGTAGAGCATCTTCCAGCACAGATCCTTCCAGCTAAGAGGCAATTTGGGACTGCTAGTATCACCTAAAGAACATATTATAACCTTGGGATATCATGTCAGAAAAGAGCATCCAAAAATTAATTATGCTTTTGAATTGCTTGGCTGTTCCTCACCACTTGCCAGGAGTTAGTTTTAGAAGGACATTCAGGTGCTCCAGGCACCAACATTCTCTGATAATAATAAATCCAATTCAAATAAGCACAGCTAAGCTCCCTCTTTTTCACACTGAGATATTAAAGGTTTCTAGGTCCTTATCAAGACCTTTCTGACAGCTATATTGTTTGAATGTTTCCTACATGTAATACAAAGCAACTGAAATTTATGAATTTTAATGCCTAACACCAGATGATGAGCTCTAGAAGGAGTGTTCTTGAAAAGGGAAAAAAAATATATTAATGAGACATTGAAACCCAGATGTAAATTCTGGCAGGACATAGCAGAGATCTTAGCCAGCCAATACATCAGAATTTTTATGGGAACAGCTAAATTAAAAAAGCTCACATTTTAATTTCAGATTTTCAATTATTTGGTCCAAAAACTTGCTTTGTAGCTTTTTTATTTTCTTTCTTAAGGAAAGATTTTTCAATGTCGAGACCTATGAATGTTTCAGAATCATCAAAAGACCCCCCAAGAGGATATTAATCTAAAAATCATGAGATTAAACGTACTTGATGCACTCTATTATATAAAATATATTTATTGTAGAATTTAAAGACACTTTATAAATAAACACATGTATTGTATTAATATCTTCTGGCTTTATAGTCTTGACATGCCCTCAGGTTGCATTTTCTTTCAAAACATGAAGACCTTCATTTTGAAAATGAAAGCTTAGATTTTCCTAAACTCTGATTCAGGTCTTACAAATCAGCCTTTTGAGGCAAATGCCTTTGTGCTTGGTTTTTCCCAGGATAAGGAATTTTTATGGTGTGTGATGAGGGCTGACCCAGAGCAGTGTGGATGACTAATGTTAAGGTGCACAAGTCTAAAGCACAGTGTGGTTCTGGTGTGTGTATATGTGAGCCTCCTTCCCTCTGTCACAGCCAAGTGGCTTTGCTTTTCAGCTGAAAGGCTTCACCTATAACAAAAAGACCTCACATAAAGAAGACTGAATAATTCCTTGATTTGCACAAGGCAGAAACCCTTTGGGCATCAGTGAAATTCTTGAAGAAACTGAATTACCAGATAAATCAAAGCAATATTTCATTATCTACTGAGCTCTTCCTACCCAGTCCCCTCCAACATGTGCTGCGGCAGGAGGGGGGGCTGAGCAGGACTAGCCGAGATCTGTTCAAGTGCTTTGCCCTGTGAACCATGCAAGTACATCACTGCAAGCTGCTACTGCAGATGAAGTCACAGCAGGATAAAGAAAGCTAAGCCAATACAGATTATATTTGTGACCATAGCAAAATGGGCTAGACACTGTAAAGGCACCTTTGTAAGGCTCAGAAGTCATCCTCATCAGTAAAGCAATGTCAATTTAACTATTTTATCCTGAGCCTAGCATGGTTATACCCTCAAATGTCCTCAAAAAATGTGTGGGCAGGTTCTGAAGGTCCAAGTCTGCTTCCATATCTGAAGGTTTTTCTTTGAAGGAGTAGCTGGTGGGGACATCCTTGCAAAAGGATCTTTCTCAGGAATTCTGTCCTGTACAATGTTTGCTTGATCTGGAGAAGTGTGTTTCATTATGAACCTCTCTTTTTCCCTAAGGAAGTGTTATCAATGTAATGCTAAGGCATCACTTATTCAGGAAGGTTTCTCCTACTTGTGGCCTGATATTTTTTTTCCTATCTTTGGTTGAAGATATTTCGTAGCCTTAACTTTTAGATTAAAGAAGTGGTTAAAATAACTTAAATGAAAATAAATTGGCTATTTTTTGTAGTCTGCTGGCATAATCCGTTTAGCCCTTTGTAAAACTACATAGAGAGAATAACAAAAATTTAGGAAGTGTATTAATCAACAAGTATATGTGTGACTGTATCTAATACCCACAACTATAATTTATATCACTGGATATCCAAGCACATAGCCCCTGGATGAACTCCAGAGAATACATGGGAAAAAAACATACATTAGAGACAATATTTGATGGAGAATCCTGTTAAAATACATCTGTTAAAGGAGGTTTTACAATGCTCCATGGGTGTGCTTTGAAGAAGCTTCCACTATATTCAATTACTATTGATTCATTAGGTACATGAACTGTACAGCTCTAATTAAAAACCTTTTTCTTTCCTTCTTTGAAATCAGCAGGGAATCTTAAATAGATTTACTCTGAACTGAAAAAAAAGAAAAAAAAAAGAAAAAAAAGAGTGATAAAAAGATTAATTAGAAAAATGTTAACCCAAATTCCCTGACCTTCTTTGTGCCAATGCCTAGGTAGCCACAGTGTCTCTGGCTCTCCCTGAGATGAAGTAGCAGATGATGTACCTTCTAAAGCTCTTTGATTGCCACATGAACATGCCTTGGCATGTCCCACAGGCAGGCAGTGCTTTCTCACACACACTGTCCTTTCTGTCTCTGGCAGGGAAAGGTCCCAGTGCTGGGAATCTCAGATGGAAAGAGGGATGCAGAAAAGGAGGGATGGCTTTATTTGACTAACCAGGCTTCCGACACACTGACTCAGAGACTCTTGCTCAGGTCAGGGGATGGGCTGACAAAACAGTGCTGAGAATGGGTCAGGCAAGGTGGATTCTGCTGCCAGGATACATTGCAAAAGCTAGGAAATAACTGGCTGATTGTACTGAGCTCTCATCACTGGGGATGAAATCCAGCCTTTACTGGTGACCCAGTGGCCAGACTGTGCAAACCCCAAGTGCCTTTCTTTGGATACGGTTCTGGCCCTGTCCCACAGCATTTAGGGATTTAGATAGTCCTCCAGATGTTACTGCATCAGTCAAGGCTTTGCCAGCTGGATTGAAACAAAAATACTCCAAACCTACCCCAGGAGAGGAAAATCTCTCTCTCTCTAGGTAACTTTCTACTTCATGCTTAAAAGCCTGTCACCTGTGCTATTTAGGCTTTGATGGTCACTCACAGAAGTAATAATTAGTCAGATGTATTTTAAATACTTTATACCTGCTGATTGCCTCAAAAATTAGTAACCAATCTGAGACAGTAACAGTCACCTCATCCTTCCAATGCTTTTTCCTGCATTGGTGAGTGGTTAGACTTCCTTAAGACAAATGAACGTCTTAAACACTGCCAGCACGCTCCAAGCAGTAATGCATTCAGGCCTTTATTTCTAATTTTGTGCCGCTACCAGATGGGTTGGAGTCTACAACTTCGCTGCTGTTGCATTTCTAGCAGAGATGAAGCCAGATTCAAGCTGGATCGGGACCGTGGTGGTTAGTGCAGGCACAGCCCATGTGCCCCATTCAACCCAGCGTCACTGGCAGCTGACAAACCATCAGCCCCCACTCCAGCGATGCTGCAGCAGGGCCAGGCTCCAGCTCCCCCAGCCCTGCCCTGCCCTGCCACTGAAACAGGTTTTTGAAAGATCTGTTGTCATTCAACAACAGGACTCTTGATTACTTACTGTGTTAAGTTTGGCTTGGCCCCTGCCAAACCCAAATATTCAGCAGTCAGTTTCCTCCCCCTCTCCCCACCCCAAAAAGGGAAAACAAAGTAGCAAAAGAAAATTGTAGAAATATATATATATTTACATATGTTACATTTATATGCAATTATACACTATGTACAGGAATCCCAAACACTCCCAACCAATCCCAACAGGGAGAAGGGGAAAAGGGGAAAGGACACAAAAACGGGTAATAACAAACAGATATACACAATCGAAACTCAGGAACGAGCTCAATAAAATAAACAACACAATAAAAATCTCACCAAACTTCCCTTAAGAAAAGCAGATTCTTCACCTCCCGCCGGCCCAGACAACAGCTCTCAGACAGACCTTGCTCACACAGATAAGTGAGGCCAAGACACCGAGACCTGAGTTAACCTGAGAAGGAAAATAGAAAGAGAACCTCCCTCCACAGTCGTTTATACACCTGATTATGTAAAGAGATGGGATGGAATACTTCCTATGTTTTCACCCCAGTTCTTAGGGAAGGCCTACAAAAAAGGAAACCGCCACACTTACTCAAGATATTTTTATGGAACAGCAAATTCCGCTCCTGATCTCTGTCAATCAACCTATAAATTCTTACAGCATATACACCTGTAGACAAATCACTGCAGTCAGGGGACTTTTCATTAAGGATTTTATAAACTCAGTTGATTTTACATAATCACTTCAAATATAGATCTTCTGTTGGTTTTTTTTTTCAAAGTTTCTGCCTCCTGTGTGATGGAAACAAGGTATTTGCCAATGAAAAAGGACAAGTATTTTTCTACATCCAATGTTGCAATCGTGACAAGTTGCAGCTTCATCAAATTCCTCCCATAGTGGCTACTTCTGCTCAGCCTCACCAGGGATCCAGACCAAACTGCAGGTACCTTGACACATGAATAAACTTTCACTAGAGGCTGCTGCTTCAATGAACTCTATGTGCAGTTAAAAAAAAAAAAAAAATACTGGTCTACCATCGTTTTTTATCACTTAAATATGTTTTAACGTCTCAAGTGAACAGAAAGAAGAAGCCATTACTTTTGCAAATGTAACAAGAAAAGTGTCAGGAGTTCCATTATTTAAAACTGAGTTGGGCAGGGTGGAGGATAATATATGGAAGAGACCAACGCAGCATGGAATGGACTAAACAATCCACTGAAGTTAATTTCATCAGCAATATATTGACTTTCATTTAATTTTCCCCACATCAATAAGTTTGGTTATTAAGGTACAGACCCCTGCCATTCCTCTGAAAGGCTTCAGCACTGCTTTATACAAAAATTTCACTTTCCCACACTAGAAGAATGCTATTTTCCTCATGCTGAGGTTGTGTTCAATCTAACTTAAAACATATGTGGCCAATAATTTAAACAATGCCAAAAGCCTTGCTCCACAGCCCCATCTTCAACAACTCCCTATGGTCACATGCTATTTTCAAATGTAAGGCAGAGAGGACATGCTTTTCAAAGGAGCTCTAAAGGGCAAGAATTTAATTTTCATATAGGTCATTTTCATAGTCCGAACAGCTTCAATAGGACCTGGCTAAATCACTGCACAATTATTTGAAAATTCAATGTTTGGCTTATGTCATTACTTTATGGGGTTATAGAAAAAGCCTTAAAATTATGCATAGTCCAAAGGAGAAATTTAATCTTAAGGAGTTTCATTTCTGCTAATTGCTAAAGCCAAAAGGAAGTCTGTCAAAGGCTAATAATTCCCCAGCATCTTCTGAGATGTGAACATACATTATCAAATAAGATTACGCATTACATTCATCCTTTAGAGGGCATTCTATGAATAAAGAATATGCTCTGGGTAACACTGAGGGTCAAATCTACTCTGGTGTATATTTCCATATTTGCACTTAAGCTAATGAAAATGCATGAGTTGCACTGCCTGCAGACATTACTCTTTGTCTTCAAATGTTTATTTTTAAAGTGTGATCTGGCCTAAGCCTTTTCAAATGGATCTGCATGTCTTCTGAATAGATTTCACATGTAGCTCACAACTGCTATTTTCTGTTTTATCCTTGCCTATATGTATTACTTGGCTGATAAAGAAATAGGATCACCCAAAAGGAATGACTGTCCACTGTCCCACAGGCTTCACTGGTAGGAACTAATTTGTATCTGATTTCTCTCTTACTAAGTCTAGCAATGTATGTATATTTAAATAAGTTCAAGATACCAAATGGTCCATCAACTATATGCAAACAGATTAATATTAAGGGTATTATCAGAGTGTCACTCCATAAGAACAAAAAAATTATTTTCAAATAATTGTGTAGTATTATGTGTAACTAATAGTCTCTGGTTCAGTCACAAGAACTAATATTATTGTCTAATAATGGAAAAAACACCGACAGGTCTGTAACACCTTACTAAATCCTGTACTTCATCTTTTAGTAGAGGTGAATTTTGGCATGGATTTCCTGAAAGCTTTCCATGTTTATGGTTTTATTGACATGGTTTTGGAAACCAGAATTGTAAAGACAATTGGACTGGAAGAAAGATCCATGGATACAAAGCGTGAAATACAAGTTAAAATTTTAAAGAATCAACCAACTTGAATGACAGAGACGTAAGGACACTTAAAGAAGACAATCTAAAATATATTGGGAGAATGTAAAGCAACAAGAGCAGAAATGTCTTCTTTATTGAACAGAGACAGGAAAGGTATGAAAAGATTAGTTTTGTGAAAGAGAAGATGAGGTTACGTGCCAGGGAAGACAGAGAGACCATAGAATAAAAAACCACAAAGGTTCTCCAGCAAACCTTCCGCCTCAAAGCAGGACCAGATGTCACACACAGTCATTTAAAATAGGCATGGACAAGTGGTAGGAACATGCTTCCAAGAGGAAAATCCAGATTGTGCTTTGCCTTATCTCTCGTTAATGTGTTTAAACCTCTGAAAAGAAATGTGTTCTTTGAGGTTATTTGAATGCCTAAGGTTGACCTTAAGCATATGCCAGTGGGCTGACAGATGGCATTAAACATGAGATTAGAGAGGAGTTACTTCAGAAACTCCCATCTAATTCCTGTCCCAAATCTGGAAGGTTGCATAATTCTGAGCTGTTGGGCTGATGTAACAAAATGTGTAAATTGACTCTCCCCTATGCAGTGGCGACTTTAAGTCAGGGAATGAAAAAGTTGAACATCTGCATAACTTCTGGGACTCAGAAAAGGCTGTACTGTCATTTGTACCTTGAAATGTAACTCAAAGCCAGTTATTCACAGAATCAGCAGCTCTGTTCTCCCTTATCATTGTAATTTTGCACTGTGCTCAGAAGCATAGAAGACTTCCCTTCAGTATATTATTTTCACTGGAAATATTTGCCAGATAAAAAGGACAGATCGCATGAGAATAAGAGGCACTTTTTCTAGCAATAAAAGCCTCTAATTTTTGCATCTCTCAGAATTTCCAGTGCCTGGCAGTTTTGACTCTCTGATTTCCCAGCATATTCTAAACATTGATCCCATTTTCTGCAGTCTTTGAAAATCAAATATTGCTAGGGAGGACAACTTTAAATTACGCAGTGTTTCTTTGCAAATCAGTCTGATGTCTGTGGGTATCCAAGGTATCCAAGCTCCTTCAAACATCCTTATTTTCCATAAAACCTCAAAGAGCATCATGAGAAATAATGAAATAAACTGTTTCTAGTAATGCAGAAAACAATTTTCTACCTCTTCTGAGAATCCAGTTGATAACCTAAGAAGGATAAAATAAAGCTTTATGGGATTAAAAGATGAGCATCATGCAAAGAAGAAGTGATCAAAAATGTGTGTATTCAGCAGGACCAAGACAAATTTCGTACCCTTCATGATCTAGGAAAAATGAATTAAAAATTCTAATTTGATTATGTGTATGCATGAGTAACTATCCGTGTGTTTGTGTATGAGGCCAGCCATGCCTCTCCCATCTGCTCTGCATCTGATTTTTCATCTCTGAGATTCTATTTATCAATACATTAAGTGGTTTAACCATACTTTGAGATCCTTGATAAATGTCATCTTTACTATCCAGTTAACTCTATGTTGGTTAAATGTTAAAACAGGTAAGCCACTAACCTTTTGGCTAAGCACATGTGTGGTTTCCCAGACTGGCTGTGTATCTTTCAGTAACATAAAAGGGAAACTATGTCAGTTTGATGCATGTTTCGTTATAAGCATATGAAAACCTCTCCTAGAAACCAACTACAAAACAAAGGGATGAGGTAGAGTCTTTTTGTTCGAAGTTTTGTCATTTCTCTTTACTGTAAACTTAGCTGAAGTATGTCAAAGTCCTGAGAGCAGATATAGACTCCCTAACAGCAGAAAAAAAGGCAGGTCTGAGTGTGCAGAAATCTCCACAAGAATGATGAGGAGCAGTGGCCAGCACATGGTTGTTAATAGCAAGACTGTAGCACTCTTAGAGAGACAGAAACCTTGCCTTAACAGCCTTTTGTAAAGATATATTCAGAAATAGATGTCTCTAAAACGTCCAGTATAACAAAGTGAAATGCAGTCTTCAAATGCACTGAGTAAATTCCACTGATACAAACATTTTAAGAGAGGAAAGTTATTAACAAAAGGTAGAGCATTTCAGAAAACATGGATGGACTTTGCTAGCTGGACAGCACTGAGTCTGAGGAAAAGAGGTCCAAGGCTCTGTGGCTGTGGCATAAAAAGACAGTTACAACACAATGATTTTGATTTATTCATTTCAGTTCTTTTTGTACCAGTCAGAACAGGTAGTTGCACCTGTAGAAATGAGGGCCATACCACGACAACCTTCCCAACTCCAGCTCCTTCAGCCATCACTTTGAGCAAAGAAAAAGGTTTATTCTTCCCGATGAACTGTTCATAAAATTTTCAAAGCAGCCAAAAACAGATCAAAAGTATCTGTAAATCATCTGTCTCACTCTCAGATTAGCCTGGTAGCACTGAAAACAGAAGAACTATGGTCTCCACCTGTTCCCCAAGCTACCCAGAGAGAGGCTGTGCTGTCAGAGCAGCATGCTGACTAAAAATAAGTGAGTAAAGAAGAATTTGCTCAAGAATTTGCCCAGATTGTTAAGACCAGTGGGAAATTCTACTTCAGAGAGACACTCTGACAAGGAAAACCACTTATGCTAAAGCATCAGAATTTTCTAGGGAAAATGCAATCTTCTGCTAGGAAAAAGAGATGCAGTTTTCTGTCAAGAAAATAAAAATGCTAGTTTTGTGATTGCCCACCTGGAGGGACTCCATCCATTAAAGTCACTACTCACTGCAAGAAAGCAAATAGGTAAAAGCAATCTCTCAGGAAGCCACTACCTTCTGCAGACATTGTTGTCTCCTACACAGATATTGATTAGATCCTCAGGTTTTTCTTTCACATTTTCCCACTTTCCTAACAGGTTTAATTTAATTATTACTATTTTTGTTCCAGATAAAAATTTTCTAGATGCACAGGTAACATTTCATAAAATCTTAAAGTCCATGCTGAGTCAATACAGCGACATCTTTCAGGAGAATGGTTTAAGGAAAAAATTTGCTATTACAGAAAGCATGGTAAATTAGTTTTTACTGAATGCCTTCCAGGGTCTGCTCAAAAGCCCCTGGTTACTAGACAGTTCACAGAAGACATTATTTCCAGCGACATGGATTTGCACCAATGTGAAAGGTTAATTTTCATGTAAATTGCACAGGAAATAGAATGTCACCCCTGGAGCCAAGGAGGAGGTAAGTAAAAGAATATGCAGATGAAAGTTCTCATCTGAGTGAAAGTACAGGGCAGAAATTAAGTAGGATGTTGTAGTTTGTAAAAATGCCCTGGAAATCACAAAACTTATCTCTCCTTTGCAGAATTTCTCTTCTATGCCAACATCAATGTCCAGATTTCAGTCCCCATAATTTACCTTCTTCCAAGAGCAAAGTTCATTTCCTGAGTATTTATTTTGGTTCCTTTGTACATATTTGTGAATGGGGTGCTATGTAACTTATGAAAGTGTACTAGAATATAGCACATTTTCTGTTTGTTCTACAACAAAATTATAACATGATTATTGTAAGAAAGATCATGCTGTCCACGACTTTAAATACTTAGCCTTTGAAGAAATTCAAAGATGAGGAAAGTAGGTTGTGGTGTTTATCCTTTTCAACTTTGTAGATCCAAGACAAAAATATATGCCAGCACAGTCTGCAGAAGATGTCATACCTTCATTTAAGAGGCAAAATTTCTACTTCCCAGATGCTAAAACTCAGTGTTTTGAATGTAGTAAGAAATACCTGTAGTGAGAGTCCCAGATATCAGTGCATTTGCAAAGGTACATCTGAAGAAAGAATTGATATAAATGGCAAAGTGAGAACTCTACAAGGCAAGAGGAGAAACTGGGAGTAAGGGAATTAAGAAGTAGCAAATAGCAAACATCTGCAAGAAAACTGCTGATTTGTGGCTGAGGAACCTCTCTTGATAAGCCAGATGGTTCATTAGCAAAAAGCATGGGTAGATGCCAAAGCAGCTTTAACTCTGCCGTGACCAACACCTGTGCTTATTGCTTTCAGGAGCATTACAGATACAGGGCAATCCAGAGCTGTGTCACATAGTTTTGTTAATATTAAGGCTGGCAATATTGGATCACTGCAGATTCTAGCCTGTAAATAGCCCCATCTGACATGCACAGAGCCTGGGAGATAAGGCAGTAGATTATTTTTAAAGGTATAATAGATGTGTTGCTTTGCAGAAACATCTTACTGCCCCTTGCTGTTATCTGTCCTTTTATGACCTCTTCTCACCACCACATTCCAGAGAAAATGTGGGTTTTACACAATGTCCAATTTGTTTCATTTTCATTTCTCAAGGCACCAGACATTCTACCTGCACCTTTACCTTTCTCTGTGACAGTGATTTCAGCTATGACAAATACTTGGTTATTCTTGTGCCCAAGGCAAGACTACTTTTAGGTTTTTAAATATAATACATTCTGTGGCCAAATTTCCAGTTGCTCTTTGCTCTCATGTTAGTCTCAACTGTAGGTGACTGGGTGTGTCTGAAAATCAGGCCCCACTCAGGCTCATACAAATTGGGCATATATTTGGACATCAGGTATACAGCAAGCATATAGTGGGCAGAGAGATTACTGCCCTTTTTCACCTCAAAAATATCACCATTGTAGATTGCCTACTAAAGGAGGCTCTGAGAACACCTGGGCTTTCTCTGTGGAAATCAGATGATACTTCACGCCACTGTCACCAATTCTGTAAAATAAATCCATATTTGTACCTTCCCAAGGACACATTGCAATGAAAAGGAAAAGTAGAGTGAAGGACAGTGGCAGTAATTTGTAATTACAAACCTTTACCCACAATGATGGGGTACACAGTATCCACCAAGGACAAGTAAGTGCTTAGTAGATACTGAGTCAGGTTTGTAATTTCCCAGCCAGCTGGCAAGGACACCCTTTCAATGGCTGAATGTGCTTTCTCCAATGCTGATAGCTTTGTGCTTAAGGCTAATATTATATTTAAAAGTATACTTAACATTATATCAATATAATGCAGTCCCTTCACCTTGCTGAAGGCATCTATCTGGAGTAGAAATAGCTTGGAAAATCTGGCACCATCAGCAGTTATGCTCTTTTCTTTCTTTATCCACCATTTCCAAGAACCTACCTGCAAACCACCCAATATAGCTAGCCAAACACATACAGAATGAATACATACATCTATCTTCTTTCTCCCCCGTGTCTGGACATTATTCTATCGTGTGTTTTATGTGCCTTTTGCCTAGAAGCCCAAATGACAAAACTCACTTCTATTCTGCACATTCTACCCAGGGATTGCTCTCAGTCTTTCATTCTAACCAAATTTCAAACTCAGAAAAAAAATTCTGATCACATGTAGCTGATCTTCTCATTGTCCACTGAAAATCAGTGTCTTTTGAATAGGTCTTTATACACTCCTGATGGGGCCAAAGAAACGGAATGCGGAAAAACAGCTATATCCACTGACCAGTTGGCATTATTTGAACTCCAGGTGTGGAAAGGGCAGATTTTCTGCTGCCTTACCTTCACACTTCTGCTCAGAGGTATACACCAACATCCCTTGATTAAAAACAGTGTTGGATATGGACATGGAAAATTAGAAGATTTAACACTTCCTCAAATATGCCTTAGATTTGGATTCACATTTACCTACCAGGCAGCTATCTGAGTTAGGGCATCACTACCTGTCTTTCCCTCAGAATATGGGATTCCTTTGTCCTTTCATATTTTTACATCTCATTCAGCTCTTGTTTTTGACTAGCTGCTTCTCAGAGTTTTGATCGTAGTTCAATTACCTTTTTTTGGGTTTTATGGAAGTGTCAGGATGCAAGAGCAGATGCATTTTCTTCATCCTTGACAGAATACATGCTTAACTTCTGCACCACATAATCTGAAGGTTTGCAGTGTTGTACTGTCCTTTGATTTCCTATTTACACTTCCTCTGATAGCTTGTGTGATTAGGCTCAGCTTGGGTTTACAGAGATAAGGTACTACATAAAAGCCTTTCTTTTCTTCCCTCACAATGCAAGTATTTCAGATGGATCCTTGCCATTTCGCAAACAGCTTGTACTCCAAAACCTCCCTGTGATATTTGAACTTCATTGGAATTCCATCCCCTGCCTCTGTCTATACTCTCGCGAAGTTTCACTTCTTCCTTCTCCTCCAGTCCTACATTGGAGAAGACAGTGGTGGTTTGATCCTGGCTGGATGCCAGACACTCATCAGAGATGCTCTATGACTCCGCTCCACAACTGGACAGAGGAGAGAAAATATGACAAATGGTTCATGAGTTGATATAAAGGCAGGGAGAGATCACTCACCAATTACTGTCATGGGCAAAACACATTAGACTTAGGGAAATTAATTGAATTTATTACCAATCAGAATCAGGGCAGGATAATGAGAAGTAAAATAAAATCCTAAAAACATCTTCCCCCCACCCCTCCCTCCTTCCTGGGCTCTACTTCCTTGTAGGAGGAACAAGGAGAGAGGGAATGGGAGTTATGGTCTGTTCATCATATATTGTTTCTGTCACTGCTCAGGGAGAGGAGTCCTTCCCCTGCTACAGTGTGGGACCCCTCCCACAGGAGACAATTCTCCATTAACTTCTCCAGAATGAGTCCTTCCAATGGGCTACAGTTCTTCAGAAAATGCTCCAGCTTGAGTCCCTTTCCACAGGCTGCAGTTTTTCAAGAACAGCCTGCTCTAGCATAGGTCCCGTACAGGGTCACAAGTCCTACCAGCAAACCTGCTCCAGAAGGGGCTCTTCTCTCCATGGGCCTGCAGGTCCCTGCCAGGAGCCTGCTCCAGCATGGACTTCCCACGGAGTCACACAATTCTTTCTAACTACTCCAGTGTGGGTCTTCTCCATGGGTTGCAGGTGGATATCTGCAACACCTTGGAACTTCCCTGGGCTGCAAGGGCACAGCTGCTTCCCCATAGTTTTCACCATGGGCTGCGGGGAAATCTCTTCTCTAGCACCTCCTTCCTCTCATTCTTCACTGACCTTGGTGTCTGCAAAGTCATTCCTCTCACATATTCTAAATCCTCTCTTCTCTGACCACAATTACAGGTGAGCAATAACATTTTTTTTTTCTTAAATATGTTATCACAGAGACATTACTATCACTCCTGATTGGCTCAGCCTTGGCCAGTGGTGGGTCCATCCTGGAGACACCTGACATTGGCTCTGTTATACATGGAAGAAGCCTCCGGAAGCTTCTTATCAAAGCCACCTCTGTAGCCCCCACACTACCAAAACCTGACCACACAAACCCAATACAAACAAAAATATTCTTGTTAGCTTCAAATGTTACAACCTTGCTGCTGGCTCCTACACAAAGAGAAGGGTGTCAATAAATGACACAGTGGTTGTGGTTTAATTAATAAGTGGTCTACCATGTCCATTGATATAAGTTTAAAACACTCTTCCCTCTCACCAGTTCTGCCTGATAGGTTGACATCCTTAGCCCATAAAGAGTTGAATGTTCTTTAGAACAGCAGACATCTCTATTCTTAGGCATGATACAGTTAAGCGCATCAATCAGTAAACATTTCTTTGTGCAATAAAACCCAGGACATAGCTTAGCTTTACTATTCATATTTCGGGGTAGCACACAGCATAATTTATTAGGACCTGTGTTCATGGTAACATATATGACAACCAGCAACCATTGTATTATTCCCCTGTCATGTCAAGGATGTTTATTCATGGACCTCCACCTGTCTTCCTATCACTTTGGTCCTGCTCTGAAGTCAGTAGATCTGAATCTGTGTCGTCAACGGTATTTCTCACTGTCATTATAGAATAATCCTTCTCCACAGAC
>VXBX01002930.1:7619-21403 GCA_013400415.1 Scytalopus superciliaris
AAAAAAGAAATTGTTGGTTTTTTTTTTTTTTAATTAACTACGTCTGTAGACTTAGTCAGTCCCTGGTGGCTTGTTCTCCCAGTAATGGAAACATATAGCTTTTTGTTTTATTGAGTCTAGGTAATTATGTACACCCACTTCACAGTCGGTTTAAATTATTCCCAACCTTTCCTTTTCAGATGGAATTTTCCACATTTGAATGGTTCATAACTTTAAAATTTTCACTCTGGTTTCATTCAAAACCTCAGCAGCTCTTCTTTGATTGCCTCAAAGCCTCAGTTAATCCTCTAGCACAGAGCCCATGCAAACTTCTTAAGCAAAGTAACTGGGAAAAAAAAAATCGGTTTGTCTAAAACTGCTTTTTCATTCTTATGGGTCAGAGAAAATTTTACAGGTGATACTACATTATAATTTTAATACTTAACTAGTAATTTTAGTATACATTTTGTTTTGGTTATCATGTTAATTACTAGATAGTGATACATAGGAAAAAAATTGCTTTTATCAGCATTTAGCATTTCAGCAAGCACTATCAGCACTGCAATTTTATACCACAAAATTAATAACTTGAGTTATGTAACATCTTGTCACAAAATTATCCCAAAATTTAGGTAAACTGTGTCCTGCATTTTTATTGTATTTTTATTATTTTGATTTCCCAAATATATTTAGACATTTGCAAATCCAAACATAATTTTAAGAGTCTCAGATTTATTTAAAAAATAGTTGAAGTATTGATCCAAGAAACAAACCCTGGAATCAATTTGTCAGATTTGATGAGATAACTCAGATATTAACTTGCAGGGAGACAGCAGACCACTTAGAAAGATAAATTAGTTATTTAATTGCAATCTCTTTAGCCATAAAATGATGCTAATTTTTTACATTAAATAAATGGTGTTCTTCTCTTTCTTTCCATTTTCATGCCCATTATCATGTCTCTAAATACTGTCTCAAAATTGACTTATAAAATGTAAAAGTCATCCATTCTATTTTTAGGGGCTAAAAGGTATCCAAGCAATTAGGTCGATGTTTATATATGCTAAAACAAGTTAATCTTTAGAAAGTGAAGCTGTTTCTTATCCCCTGGATGAACATTCCCTTCCCCAAATCAAAAAGTAAAAAAAAAAAACTTTAGGTAAGAAAAAAACACATAAGTAGGCATTCTCTAACTTATAAAATGGGACTCTGTTATAAAAGGATAAAAGGGGCTCTACTATAAATAAAAGACATTAATTCTACTATATTGCTGTCATATGGCTTTTCTCATAGGCTAATTTCAGCCTTTTTTTCATTAAATTATTATCAGTGTAAATATTCTTTTTTTTTTACAGTTGTGCTGGGGAACTGTACCTTTTTATTTATAGTAAAGACTGTTTTCTTAATTATGTTGTTAAAAATAGATTCATGAATGGACAGGAGCAGAGAACATAACAGTGCAGTCTGGGTTAGGGTCATCAAGAGCTTATCTTCAGATTATCTGGATTATGTGATTACCCCTGTGAAATGTAGGTGTGTTACAAATTAAAAATTAATCAGATTTTACAAAAACTATTATTAAGTTAAGATAACAACTGTTGGCCTACATGTATTTATGTCACAGTGGATTTTAGTGTGGATTTCATCATTAATACAGAGAAGCATGAAAAGATTAGAAAAACTCAAATTCTTAAAAGATTTTGCACTGACTGTACTGAGCAGTCTTGGTGTAGGGATTTTGCTGTTGTTACCCTTTCCACTCCCAAATGAATTTCAAACATGTCCTTATCTTGGCCATTTTCCCCTCCTCCAACATTATTCTAACAATTTTGACAAAGCCAACTTCATTTTCTCTTGGCAAGTTGGAGATTTGATTGTCCCTGGTGTATAGTGCAGAAAAAGGCTCATACATTTCCCCAGCTATGTGAAATTCACTGTAAATAGGTCAAAACTGTAGTGAAGGGAAAGAACTCCTTTGGAGTTTCTCTCATGAACCAAAATGCCCCTTTCATAAGATCTCATGCTCCAGTCAGAGGAAGCAAATCTGTTCCAAAGGATTCTCCAAGAAAGTCTGGCACGTGAAATAACCCTACTCAGCAGCAGACAACTGCTAAGTCAATGACCCCTCGGTATCACTTGGAAAGAAATTACAATACAAAACTGTGGTGAAGACACAGTCTTGCACTGTGCACATATCATAAAATTTATACACAGACACACTGAAATCCTTTCTGTACCTATCATGTAACGGAAGTTACCTTTTAATGAGGGACTAGGAAAGAAGTTAAAACACACATTCAAAACTAAGTATAAAATTTCCTTGCACTCTTCACTAGGAAAACAG
The DNA here is from genome assembly GCA_013400415.1 of Scytalopus superciliaris. NCBI lineage: Eukaryota > Metazoa > Chordata > Aves > Passeriformes > Rhinocryptidae > Scytalopus > Scytalopus superciliaris. The sequence goes on from VXBX01002930.1 coordinate 9,943, forward strand.
TCCATGTTGTGACAGAATTTCTGATACCACTTCTTTGAAAAGGATATATGCAGGAAAATGTAAACACAGAGATGGTTGGTACTGCACACTGTGGGACCCCAGCCCATAGAGGAACTAAATGAAAATACTGACTTAGAAATGAGGGGACAAATTTAGTTCAGTCAAATTTACAATACAAAATGTGTGAAATCAATGGCACCACTCAGAAAAGAAAGTTGAATGACATGAAAAATATATGAAAATAATGTCTTTCTGTTCTTAATCACTAAATATTCCATGTGAAATGAATTGCATTTTTCCTGCCCAAATAATGGCTTCCCATAATCTGTAGATTAGCAAGATTAATACAGAAACACAGTAATGAATCATGATGGAGACAGTTTGAAAGCTATTCTGGACATGCTTAATAACTACTTGCTATTTGTATGCAATGATTCAGGATTTCCTTATTTGTAATGCAATCTAAGTACCATTTACATATCTACCACTGAAAATTCTGTCTCTTATTATTTATTTGTATATTACATGTGTTTTTTGGCAAAATAACTTCAACATCCTCAGATGTGATCTTTAGGAAGTACTTTGTCAAAGATGACAACTGTCAGAGCAACCTCAGAAGTTCTGAGAGAGACCAAGTGCGTCACAGGTGGTTCAGGATGGATTTGCTCCTGTGTAACAGTCTGTTAACAGTGGTCATGAAATTCTGAATTATTTGTCCATTATGCCAAGGCCTGAAAACTAATGTTTTTTGACTCATAGCCTTGCAAAAAGCAGGTAGCAACTTTCTAGCTATTTAAGCTTGAAAGACTTCTGTAGATTTTAATGAGTTAAGAGCCTCCAATCTTCAGTGTACACTACCAGCTTTTAAACATTCCTATGGAATTTAAGAATGCCAGCACATTAATGGACACATGCAGAATCTTTCATACTTGCCTCTGTGCATAAAAGGTTTAATGACCTGGCCTTTACTGCCATATTGCTTACATTTCAGTTTTTACAGGAAAGAAAGACAGACAGAGAGTTGTATATTTTTGACATGATAATAACTGGAAATAGAACATCATTGTTATATAAAACATTCTGTTATCTCTTGCTTTGTTGCCTTCATAATTAGAATTTTTATTAAAAGGAAAAATGTTGGTAGACTACCCCTGTGATACTTTAATTACTACAGTGGATAGGATTCCTGATACCATTTCATGGCACCAGCATACATGTCTACAGGATTTATTACTCAGCTCATGTCTGCTCTTTTATGGATTTCATCCAAGAGATGTTTGAACACCGAGCTCTTGAAATATCTCCCTTGTGGTGATTCAACTGCACTGAGCTGCATCAGCAAATAGCATTGACACGAAGGCAGCAACTGTTACATTCCAGCAAAGTTTGATTTAGAGCAGAATTTCTTTAGATGTATTCCACTGTAACCCTTTTCTATCCATTACTTAATGCAAGGAAGGTCTAAAAATCAGTTTAATGGAGTTCACAAAATTTTGGTGTTCATCTGAAATTTCATCTTGCAAATATGACATAATAGCACAGTTATGATTCATCACATGAAGAAAAATACAAATGCATAGTATTGTTTTCAAGTCATGTCTAAGTACTTTAGGAAAAATGGATTCAGAAATCTTAATTATCAAAATATTTTTAAAGATACTTCAAAATAAGTAGAATCACAGATAATTCCTAGAATGTGAGGCATAGAATCCCTACACAACTAGCATCTATGTTTACATATTCTGTTTCAATTATGAACTGTGGATATCAACATTCAGCAAGCCTGTTGCATACATGAAAGTACTTGTGAGTGAAAATTTGGGTGTGGAATCATTGAAACATCATTAAAGCTCTGAGATCTACACTAGTATGTCAACATGTAGTGAATATAAAGCAGGCTAAAGGAAGAGGTCAGTATACTGCTAGTTCACTAATCAGTTACTGGCCTCTTACCAGAAACAGCACACAAATCTCATTAAACTGCTCTTTATCTTAGTGGGGGAAGAATGTACATCAGCTGCCTTCACTGAAGGACAAATGTCATACAAGTGATAAGACTCTTACTGCTCTCAGTGATGAAGGCAAAGAAAGAAAACATAAACACAAATAACATCTGTCAGGTGTTGTATTGTGATAGTTAAATAATGAACAACACAGGAACAAGAAAAGACAATGGCTGAAACCTGATGACAGATAAGCATCCTCAGTTTTGTGTTTATAAAGTGCAAGTCTCAGATCTGATAGAGTAAAGTGAGTTTTACCATGGTACAAATTTCCAAAACACTGTATGAACGTCAAGACAACATCACATTGTGCATGTCAATAATAATTCATTTATGCATTCTGTTCTGGTAAATTATTAGCTGTGCTGAACTACAAAACTGATGCACTAGAGGTGGAGCATTACTTGGAGATTATCTATGTACTAAAGGTTAAATAATGAAGTAGACTCTGTTTATGGTTGATTTTAGAGAAATTATTGTCCTTATAATGTCCCTGAAAAAAGCATAGCAATAACAAAAGGAATGTCTCAAATGTTGGGGAAAAAAAGGTAGTTTTCTATAAAGAAGTCCCCCCCCACCCCTAACACTGCAAGAAAATTATTTTTTATGTAAAGATCTTTCTACAAAGAAGGCTAATGATTTCCTGAGCTGCATTAGAAGTATTGCCAGCAGGTCAAGGAAGGTGATCCTCCACCTCTCCTCAGCACTAGTGTGGCTGCATCTGAAGTTCTGTGTCCAGTTCTGGGTACTGTATTGCAAGATGGATGCAGGGACCACAGAGAAGGGACATGAACATGATGAGGCGAGAAGAGATGCTCAAAGGGAATGTCATCAATATATATAAATACCTGAAAGGAGGGTACATAGAAGACATATCCAGGCTCTTTCCAGTGATGCCCGGTGACAGGACCAGAACCAGAACCATAGAAGATTCCTCCTGAATGTAAAGAACCACTTTTTTCTTACTGTGAGAATAAGTGAGCATTGAAACAGGTTATCCAGAAAGGTAAGTGGAATCTCCACCCTTGGAGATCCTCAAAAACTCGCTGGACATGGTCCTGGGGAATAGGTTCCAGGCAGCCCTATTTGAGCAAGGAGGCTGGACCAGATGACTTCCAGAAGAGCCTTCCAACCCCCAACCACTCTGTGTATGCAACACATTATGACTTGAACTGGATCTCTAAAAGAAAATAAAGACATTTCTGCAGTTTATATGGAATCATGTTTTGTTATGTATTCGGAAGTGAGACTTCTCTCACCTAGAACCGTCATATGTTTCTTCTCTTGACAGAAAATTATCTGTTCGTCAGTTCTAAAATTCAGTATACTGGATTGAATGAAACATATTAAGCTGATTTATTGTATCTAAGCACATTTTCTGGTTTGTAACAATTTTTTTTTTTCTAAATTGTGTATTGGAGAGGGGTTTATTATTTTTCAGAAGGCATGCAGCACAAAGCTCCAAACATGGTAAGTCAGTCTTGACGAATGATACGTAGCATAGCATTTAAAGAAAGAAAAAGAAACACTTCTCCAACTGGGCAGTAATATAAATCTTTTGAGAAAATACTTCAATAACTATTTCATTTTTAATTGCTAGGGAAATATATATATTTGATTACTATTAATGTCAATTAAAGATAGCAGGCAAAAAAGATGTACACCTCCTTGTGCAGAGAGAAAAACAAATAGATGAACTAGTAAGCAGTATTTCTCATAGAATAGGCCTGCTGGCTCCTGAGCTCTGCTCCTATCTGCTGTCTAGGGAAATGATTTCCAAACTGAAACCACTGATGATCCATGTGGTCATGATAACTGGTCACAGACATACAGAGAGCAATATAAGACAGCAAAAACCAAAATATGGCATGTAAAAATCTAATGTTGAACTGTGAAAAAAAAAAAAAAAAGGCAGCAAGAAAATTAAAGAGGGCTGGCAGAAGCTAAAAAGTCTGGGGGAAAACGTTTTTAGTAATGTCAGGAAATTGATAGAGTCTAAGGTCTGCAAAATTATTACAAGTTCCAAAGAAATCTGATGCCCCTTTGTGACAAGAAGATCTACATATAAACTAAATTCACAATCTGAGTATGATAAAGGATGGGATACTTAAAGAATTTCTCCATGTAAAACCCCTTGGAACTGAAAAGTACCTGGTAATAACTTGGAGAAGAGAAATAGGGTTTCACAGCCTGAAAAGATTTCAAACTACAAATTTAGTTGTTTCATGGTTATATTAATTTTTTTAACTGAACAAATATTCCAGAATTCTAAAATTTTCTAAAATTTTGTGGCTGTTTAATTTTCCATTCAACAACCAAAACAAAAAAATAGCACTGGAAGAAGATCATAGAAACCTTTCACTGTAGGTCAGTGAAAGAGAGCCACAGATGTTGCACAAAAATAGATTAATCTTATAGACTTTGTAAATGAAAACATTATCTAATAACATAGAGCTGCTAAGACTGAAAGATCCAGGCAGCTGACTTTCATCCGTTATGTGGCACATTCCTTTCCTCAGCTCCCACATTTCCAAGGGAAGTGTGCCCAGTGCAGAATGAAATACCACTCTGAGAGCCTTCATGTGTCTTCCTGGAAGTATCCTTTCCAATGCCCAGGATCTCAGAGGAACTGGAAAGGCACGTGGGAGAGGACCACAGCTGCTATGTCCTCCTCACTCCTCCACCTTTGAGATGGAGGTGAGAACTAGAAATATTCCATGCCCAAAGACATGCAAAGGCAATAAAAGGACATTATGCAACCTCAACCTCTCCTTTTGTGTCTGTAGTAAGATCAGGCAAAATTTGGTCACAAACAGTGAAATTATAATATTTTCAAATTGCAACAGTGAGTACAAGAAGGATTGTGCAATAAATGCCTTCAGTAATCTCTGTGATGATTCTGGCCAGCAGCCAGAATGCCTCTGGGGGTCATGAGGAAATACATGTCAAATCAAGAGCTCTACTGCCATTCAACCAAACCTAATGCCTCACATATTGTAAATTAACTTAGGTCAGTTAATGTCTGTTAAGATCTATGAGATTTTTTCAGGATCATCTCCGATATTTTACAACAGTATATTTTGTCCAGGAAAGGTTAGCTAACGTATTTCCAAACATGTTTCCTTAGCAAGAATGTTTACAGCTTGTACTGGAAAGCATTCCAGGGATGCTTGTCTTTTGACAAATTTCCAATATCCCTGTAATCATAAGTCAAATAAATTATTCATTCTTTTTTTTCGCAGGGTTAGGGAGCGGGAGTAGTTTTTTCTCCTATGCCTAACATGTTCAGAATTCTGTTGGTTTTTAGGGTGTTTTTTTGGGGGTTGGTTATTTTTGGTTTTTTTAATCATCTCTAAATTCATGTTTTCAACAGTCATTTTTACTGGGTAGAAAAAAGAGTGATGGTTTTAAAACTACAGAGATGGTGCTTTGCTCAACAGCTGCTATTAGACTTATTACAGGTGGTTGCCACAGCAGTCCTGTAATGACACAGAGTTCCTTTGGAATTATTTTCTATGTTAAACATGAGCATTTTACTACATATTTGACCTCATGATTAAAGCTAAGTCGTTATTTCCACATTTAAAAATTGATGCCCTTGAGAAACTCAGCTCTTAGACATTTTGGTTTACAATGGGCAACAAGTAAATTCCTAGTACAACATAAAATGTGGGAATGATGCCAAAGCCTGTGATGAAGGCAGAGTTAGTTAGGGACTATGTCATAATTTACTATGCAACCTTCCTGACTATCTAGACCCAAATACAACTTGAATATTGTAATATATTTTAAGTTGCTACTTTGAAACACATACAATATTTTCTCTATATTGGGAAGCATAACAAAAACCCCCAATTTAAATAGGAGAACAAAGCAACTTAACCTTGTCTGCAATACTGAGAAATTTGATAACATAGTTCTTACACTTCATAAAAGCTACATTTGTCATGTCATCATTTTGGCGTTCAGTACAGTTACTTACTAACATAACTTGTTGGAATGTGAGCAGTTATTTCTCTATTTTTATGTCATCATGACTGAGTACTTTGGGATCATGTATCCTAATGGATCAGTAATTGTATTTCTTCTTAATACAGCGCAATGTATAAGAGGGCACACAAATCACAGCTGTGTCAAAGCTAGTACAAATCTAGCTGACCTCTCTACAGATAGTGGGGTCTTTTTTCATTCACTAGGTGAAGACTCGTTGCCATCTCTTTGAGCAGAGTTGTGAGAAAGAAATAAAATCATTGCATTATTTGAGAAAAATACTGCAATATGTACTTATATCAGAACATTTTGAGGCACTAACAGGTGCGTCCTGTGTGTCTCTGGTATCCAGACCCTGACCCTTTTTTAAAGTATTTGGTATTCACTCTAAAACCCAGAAACAGTGCATTCTGTGTGTGTGTGATTTACAGTTACCACAAAAACCAATAATAACCTCTGCAATTTCTAGGGTACCCTTTCCCACAAACCTTTTAGCCAAAACCCTCTTGTACAAATTAGTAGAATGCTACACAGAATGCTTGTTCAGCATTCCATACCTGTCACCACCTCTCCTTTGCCCTGCCAGCTGTACTGCTGGTGCAAACAGAATTCTCACCCAAGCAGGCTCACCAGGCAGGCAGGCAGGCAGGACCCTGCATCAGCATCGCACTCAGGTCTGCCATGGCTCCCCAGCACACCAGGCCCAGGAATACCCAGGCTGCTTCTTCAGGGCCAAGACAGCTTCACCAGGTACACTGTTGACTTCACCATTTGAAAAGTGGTGCTTTCATAGGATCATAGAATGGTTTGGGCTGGAAGGGACATTTAAAGTTCATCTAGTCCAACCCTGCTGCCATGAGAAGGGATATCTTCCATGAGACTTAATTAAGGCATAATAATTTTTTGTTGCTGCCTTTAGCAAATCCATTATCTTGAACAATTATAAAAGTGGGCATTAAAACAACCAACCTCTCAAAACGTCATGGAAGATCTCCATTTCCTATACAGCTTTCCATTAAATCAACATGGAATTGCAAAAATTGGTAAATTCAAACATTCTTTTAATTAATAGTTGTCATGCATCATAATTCTGAATGAAACACTTGAATCATCACAAACAAGGAATTGAAAACATGGGGAATCCTACCCTAAAACTTGAGCCAAACAAACAAATAAAATCACTAAATATTGATAGTCTTGCTGTTGAAATCTGTGGAAACAAAACTCCCCTTATGTTATAACAATTCATAAAAATGTAAAACAAGGAGCAAAAAATTAAGTTTTGGAACACTTTAACGTAAGAAAGGGTTAGGTAAATTAAAATGAAGGTGAGAAAGCTGGCAATCCTTCTTTTCTTCCCTTTCTCCGAGTCCTTTTCATTCCCATCTCCACTACTTTAAAATCTTTTTGTACCTACCTGACATCTACACTAACTAACTTTAGTTCTCTCCTACAAAATTTTTTCATCTTTTTTTCTAGTTGGCCAATCTTTATGTTTTCATAATATTTTCTTTTGATCTCCTCCAGCACAACTATCTTGGAGATAGCCCACATACAGATCTTCACAGCTGTTAATGTAGTCAGCACTACTGCTGCTGAAAAGAGAAAAAGGGGCTTTAACCCCTTTCTTTTGCTGCTGTTGCCTTCACTCACTGTCAAGACAGAAGAGGATTTTCCTGTGTCTATACACCACTCTGCTAAATTTTGTCATCTCTACAAGGTAAATTGTTGACTGGTAGGCTCTTACATGCTTTCTGCTGCTTCTATTACTGTCCCTTTTCCACTCACAGCAAAGGAGCTTGGAAAAAATACAGACAGAGTGGCAATAGATTACAATTTCTGTGCAGTTCATTCAGCTCTTTCAGATGACCTCCGAAGACTTCTTTTAAGAATACCTGCTGCTTACAGGTGAACAAACAGTAATTTTATGAAACAGGAATCAAACGGGTTTTGGCATTCTACTGAAAAAACTTCATTGGCCAACCAAGAACAACAAGAAGATTTCAGAAAATGAACACAAAGAATTTTCTGTTATAGACAGTACCTGAAAAGATGATGAATTTGGTCATTATGTCTGCAACTGCCACCAGCCTTGGTTCAGATGTTGGTGGCCTACTTTGCACATCTTTCCTATTCATTTATTTAACATATTGGCTTTTAACCCTTCTGACCTTCAGTGTGCCCAGTGAAATCATATCCTTAAAGTATACATTCAATTTGTTTCAGCTTAAACACATTATAATCAATAAGCTTTTACATTTATTTCAGAGTATTTATATTTCAAATTCAACTTAAAATATACTTCACATTTTCTGACTAATCTCAGAGAAACGGCTGGTGTAGATTGCTTCAGGCAATAATAATTTTAGTTGCTACTGCTAAATTTATCTTCAGCTGTGAATCAAAACCTTTAGGAAAACAGCCTATTTCGTAGTGATACAAAACATAAAACTAAGTTGAGATGTATCTCAACAGCTACCACTGAACACCATCTAGCCTGTATATAGTTGAAAAAAATGTTTTTATAGCTGAAAAAACGTGGATCAAATTCTCACAAGCATGACTCAAATATAAAAAATGGAGATGTACTTTCTCTTAAGAGGGAGTTCTTTAAGTCATGGAGTTCATGAACTTCATTAAAAAGAAATACTCTTTGGCTAGACAAAATAGCAGTGATATTTTTATACTCTTGTAAGCCAGGAAATAGGCAAGTTAGTAACTTCACACATGCTCAAAGTCAACAGAAAATTTTGTGTATGAAATTAATTCATCTTCTCTATGAAACCAATTAAGTAATCTGTATTATTTCTGTCTGACCAGCAACCCCAGTTAACCATGTGTTTCCCACAGTTATTTGCAAATTTTTCATCTTATTTTGTTCTTATGTTTGCAATGCTTCAACAACATGTAAATTGTATTTTGTTGAACAAATTTTGCTTTATTTTGCTGGAGTAATTAATTGTACATGAATATATATTTCATTAACTATTTAAATCTTCCTTCCTTTCTTGTTCTTCTTATTGCCTTAAAAATAGTGTTATAATGCAAATACATTTATAGCTTGTTAATCTTATTTATGGCAGTAGTTTTCTATCAAATTTCTAGTTTTTCTTTGGTAGGTTTTTTTCATCTCAATTATTTCTTGTCTAAGGAGCACAATAACTGCTAGTACTCTGAGAAATCTACCACCATTAAGCAAGAATAAGCATCCCAGCTGCTAGATGATGAAGAATCAATTTTTTTTGCCTTCCCTGATTTTGATGATCAAGAAAACAGTAATATTAATATTTAAACATTGCCTATGGCTGTCTAAACTGATGTCTCACTGACACATGTTGAACAGTAACCTGTCTTCCACCCACTATTTTCAAAATTGCAAACCCATCCAAATACCAAAATATCTTTACATTAACTTCTAGATTTTATTCAGTCCTAACTTTACACTTACTTATAAATGGAAGACGAAAAATTGAAACAGTCATAGAACACATTATCACCATCTGTAGCGCACATCAAGTTGTTCCCTATTCTTCTGCTCAACCACCCAACAATTCAGTTAAGTCATTCTTTGTAAGCTGAAGGATAAATCTGCATGGGAACTTCACAGAATTTTTTTACTAAGAAAACTTCTCCTGCATTCAGATGACTTATCTCCACTGCTTGATTCTGCCAAGGAAAATCAGGTGCTTAAAAGGCAATTGATTAGGACAACAAATGATAGTAAAAATAACTGCTTCTAAAAAAAACAAACAAACTTGCAGTTAGACAGAATTGCAGCCTTAAGAAAATTTAAGTGTATGTCTTTATAATGCATCATCACTGCAATGTAGACATGATTAAGCTGGCCTCAGGTAAACCTAGGAATTGTTTAGCACAGAAGTTTGGCTTTCTCAGTGAAACTTCTTGTGCAGAGAAAACAGATAAATTAGCTCATGGCTTGCTATATTCTACCATGACCAGGCTGTGTTTGATACACAGGTAACTCACCAGCCCAAAAGACTGCCTGTATGTGAACTAAATTCATTTCCTTTATGCACTGTTTATAGAACATCAGCAGCACCTGAAATGGATCACCAGAGTAGAATTTTCCTTTGTATGGAAGATATCATTCACAGATGATGTCAAGTGGGCATGGAAAGCAAAATTGTTTAAATGTACTCTACTGCAGTCTATCATTAGAGCAAAATGGATAGATAGCATACAGTTTTATTGCCTTTGTTTAAGTACAGAAGCCCATTGCATCAAGTCTGAAAGTGCGTTTCAGTGGGGTCTAGCTATCTGAAAATGCATTGTTTGTTTCTAACATCACATTTTATTACAACAAAAAAATCTTAAGAAAATTGTCAGGAAGTTAGTACTCTGTATTTACCTTAAATATGGTTAATGTCAGGCAAAGGTAATACTTCTCTTTCAGTCTTCCATCCCTTAGTCTCTAACCAGTGGAAGGATACACTGGGCCTGTAACATTTTAATTGTGACAGCCACCAAAAGGCTGCTTTACAATTGAAGACTGTGAAGTGTAACAGCAGTGTGGCCACACTGGCTTCTCTGTCCCTTTTAGCAGGTATCTTGAGTAGTTGACTATGCTACTTTTGTAGTTTTCTTGTATTATGAACTCCTTCAAAATGCCTGTATCAGGTCCTAGGACATGCACCACAACTGGAGAATTTCTACTTTTGCCCTCCATACCCACAATACCCTGTATTACCATGAGCTCCTTTCCACATCTTTGGGCAGAACAGCAGGGTCTGAAACAGTATTAAATAAAGTCTCATTTTAAATTACATCCATGGGTTGGACTAACCAGTATGTTGCTACTGATAAACTGGCAGGATATTAACAGGCAGAAACTGTTGCTTCCTTCTACCAATTCTAGCAATGTCATTAGCACAGTCCCTCTCCTATACCTGGCTCCCTGTTGTTTGCCACAAGATTTAAACTTCCTTATCTTTTGGACACCTTCACCTGTCAGTCAAATTTGACTGCAGTTGATCAACAGGCTGAAAACTGTCAGGAAAAGAATAACAGAGGATTGGGCATCCAGGCAAACATCATGATCGCACTAAATCTTTTCAGGAGGAAAGCAGGCCAGGATTTTGCCAGCAGACTTCTGGCAAAGCTTGAGGTGAGTTATAGGACATATGTCTCTACTCAGTAAGGCTGAACTGGAAGATACAAACCCACACACCTACTTTTCTGTTAGCTGATAGATAGGGTTTTAGTGTGAGATTGAGAATATACAGTGATTGTTGCAAGTGTAAGTATTAAGGTATAAATCAGTGTAACTAAATACAGTCTATAGCTACATTACAATCTGCTCAGAAAATTACACAGTAAAATAATTCTTGAGAAAAATAACAGCCCTTTAATTTGACTGTAGAGGTTTCAATAGTGAGAATAAGCCTTTTGAATGTGCACATATAGATCTTCCAGCCCGAGGAGACCTCATCATTATCATGGCTGGGCTT
>VXBX01002932.1:5721-40340 GCA_013400415.1 Scytalopus superciliaris
TTGCAATGTCTGTCTCATACTTACAGGGGATGAGAACTGAATCTGGCTTGAGAGTGACATTGAGGTGGTTGTACACCTGGTGCTTTGTCAAGGCTTTTAACACAGGCTTTGGTAATCCTCTAGGAAGTAGTTTTCACTGATTTTAGAAAGAGCAGAATTAGGCCAGCTAACAACATCTGCAAGTGGTTAACAAGTACTGCAGTAAGATAGATAAGATACACATTTCAGTCTGGGAAAACTTCCAAGCTCAGTTTGCTATGCATTCGAAGCACTGCGAAAAGTCTAATTCCTGGATCCCTTTGGGTGAGGTATGTATATGAACCTCTTCTTCTGGAGCAGCCACTCATCATGTGTGTATTTTGAGGGCAATGAGCAGAGTTCATTAGTGTAGTTGACGAGAGCTGTAGAAGGAGCTTTTGGTTTGAGGGCATTTAAAAATACTCCTGAAGTGCAGGACTGAACTGAACATACATGTTGCTGCACTGTTGGCAGGATCAAGAGGGCAATGTACTGTTCATGGTGACTGCTTTGCAAAAGTACCCCGGTAATGTACAGTCCCCAGTATGTTGTAGCATCATGTTCCTGTAAATGCTGTAATGGGTAGAGTGTTGTCCTCGTTTTTGAAATTGTTGCACTTAAGTTACATGTTAACTCTGTATAGCTGCAGGAAGTGAAGGTTTTTACCTTATCCAGGGAGTCAGACATTCATGACTTTCTTTGCAGTATACTGTGATTTTCTTACTTTCCTTTTTTTTTCACTTCTCGAAAGGTACCCACCAAAGGGCGGTTAGGGAATTAGATTTTGGAGTTGCTTGGTGCTAGACTGGTTTATAATATCTCAAATGCTGCTGCCTCTCCTTCAGCCTTATTAAGACTTTCTAGAAATATATTTAGCATGACAAAGTAGTGCAGCAGTTTGCACTGACTTTCTAATAATTTATTTAGTCAATGAACTCATTCAAAATCAGAGAAAATGGTATCTTGCTATCCCTGTTATAGTCTTCACAGCTGAAATTTCTGGATATACGAGACGTGAGGAAAACTGCTTTTCTCAGTCTATGTCAAGCTTGTGTGCAGTGTGGATTCTAGCTCTGATGTTAAGCAAGCCTTGTTCATGATGACTTTAAAAGCCTTCTTAATATCCTGTTAGCATGACATTTTGAAATGTTTCGAACCAGTCTTGATACTTCTGACCTCACTCATGCCATGTGTCTGTTTTCCTTATCATTTCATACACTTAAAGTGAACAAAAATGCTGATGCTTCCTTTTGTGTACATTTATTATACCCAATTAAAAATTAAAAAAAAAAAACCAAACGTGTTAGATTTTTAATTACTTTCTCTTCTCTTTTTCCCAGGATTTTGTCATGACAGTTCAGATTTTTTTCCTAGTAGTTCCTGGTTTAGATGCTGGGTTTTTCTCACAATGTTCCAGAGTCTTCTCGCTGTTACACTTCATGCTTAAAATTCAAAAGTGACAAGGAAAAGACGTTCAGACAACTGTTGCTATGCTGTTGGCATGTGTGACCAGATAGTAGATTGCATCTGTTTTATCTGCAAAACACCCTCTCCTCTTACTCTCCAGGAATTTCAAGCGTGACTCCCTGGGGCATGGTAGGTTGCTGCATGGTAGGGTGCTCCTGCCACCTGCCTCTACTCCCCAACATTTGGTTGTGTACTCCCACTCTCACCCTTGTTATGTCCAGCAGGTCTAGTGCAGGTTGCACCTTTCCGTGGGGCATTTCAGCTCACTAAAGCAGCAGGTTTGGCTTTTAGTGGAGAGGCAGAGGAAGGCCAGCAGTACCGCATCTGATACGAAGAAAAGACAGGGCCAAGAGAGAAGAATGATGAGAAGGAAATCCTCTCCTCTGAGTGAAATAAATTGTTGCTTTATGCCACCTGCTTCTGAGAATATAAGGGTACTCTTAATGTTCAACACTGGTTCCTTTCACCCTGGCCAAAGATCCCTGTTTCCCCCTGCCCTGTTGTGCTCTGGCTGCTGTACTTGTTGGACCCCTCCTTAGGGTGTTTTAGCTTCACAGCCTTCCAGGAAAACAGCACAAAATCTAAGTCTTCGAGGTGTGCCGATAGATGACTGGTGTGTGAAGTTCTTGTGTGTTTAAGCTTTTTATGTTGGGAAAATTGGCTTAATGACTGACTCAAGTAAATGTTTCTTCCATTAAGAGGAGTCATTATTGCTCCCCTGAAGGGTTTCAGAAGTACTAAGTTGAAGAGGGGACTGCTGCCTGTTTGCTGACTCTTCCTTTCCCATTGCCTGAGGATTTTTCTAGGAAGAGATGCAGTCCATTCTGACAATGGACTCGAATTTCTCCTGCAGAAGCTTTTTTTTTACCCTTTTTTTTGCTTTAGTCTTGGTAACTGCTGATACAGTCATCTCAGGGTTAGGTGTGGACTTTACTAGACCCATGAGTGCTCTCAGTATCACAGAGCTCTGAAGTGGGGGAAAAGATTGGCACAGAAACAACTGATTGTCTTTCAGCAGTTAACTTTACTTGTACTGCATCCGATTCCTCTCTATACCGCAATCTCTCTTGCTGGTAGCAGTATAGAAAGAGAAGATGAAGGCTATCTGCTACTGGCCAGGCTAGGAAAAGAATTCTATATACTAAACATAGTATGTTCCCCAAGCATGTGTGAAAAATTCCTCTTCTTTTTTAAAGTGGGATCTGGTACATCCACATAATCGTTGTAAAAGAGGGCTGCATCACTTACTGTTTGCATTGGCCTCAACTGGTACCTGCACAATAGCAGCAACTTTGTAATTATCTCTGGAAATAAGTGATTGGGAGGCAGAGGTGGGAATTGTAGAATGAAATGTGGTTGTTCAATTGTGCGTGAAATAGCTGACATTTGTTTAAATGCATTTCACTGAAGCCTATTTTGTAAAGTAAGCAATTCAATGAAGGTAGGAAGTAACAGAATAGGCAAAAATGCTCTATCCTTACATAATGGACAGAGAGACTTGTTTTAAAATGAGCTGATGTTTCAACAGGTAGGAACTGGAGCCACTTCTGAAAAGAGCTGGTTTGGCTACCCTCTGTTGTCCCAATTTCCATTTTGCTGTGACAAGGTGTCTGACCTATGTGCAGTGTTTGCTTTCTTTTCCTCCTTACACCTCTGGAAAGTATTAGAGTTCCCTGTCTAACCGGGACGGTTCAAACCCAGAGGTATGTTTTACAGGGAAAAAAATTAATACCTAAATACTTGGATTATTTCTTGTCATATTGAGGGAGTCCTTTGTCACTGGCCTTTTTTCTCCTGTGTTTCCAGTTACCATCTTGTCTATCTATGTTGTCACTAGCATGGTCTTAACAACTGTGGCAGAAAAGTAATGAAACCGAGACATCCAAGAAATCTTCTGTCTTGCTGAGATTTCATTTTCCTTGAGCTCTACGTAGAGGTTAGGGTATGGGTGCCCTGTGTGAATTTGGAAGGAGTTCACTTGTGGCTGAAGAAAGTGCAAAGTCCCAGTTTGAATTTAGGAAGAAGGAAAGCAAAATAGTAGCTTGGGTAAAACTAAAACCGCAACAATTTCTAAATACTTTTCAAAATACTTCTCCTGTTCCATGCTTTCCTGAACCCAGGCAGCTATTCCTAGTTGC
Organism: Scytalopus superciliaris; assembly: GCA_013400415.1. Lineage (NCBI taxonomy): Eukaryota > Metazoa > Chordata > Aves > Passeriformes > Rhinocryptidae > Scytalopus > Scytalopus superciliaris. The sequence goes on from VXBX01002932.1 coordinate 9,345, forward strand.
CTTCTTCCTTTCTTTCTTTCCTGAGACCTGGTTTAGGTTTTAGTCTATGGCCTTAGCTGTTTTTCATCAGCTTGCACCGTCATCAGCTGGCTTTGGCAGAGTGGAAAGGGGTGTTTTGAGCTATGGTCTAATTTTAACAACCAGAACACAGTCTTGTGAAGCATGCTGATGACTGCAAGTTCAGGTATGTTACTCCTGCTGTTTTAAGCACAGCAGGTTATTTACTGTATTTTGCCATGATAATGATTTGTTTATAAATGAGAAAGAGAAAAACAGGATACATGAGTCAAAAGTCTGATAGTAATTGCTCTTAGAGTTTTCTCTTTGTGTTTGTTCAATGCTTTCAATGGAAATTTTATCTTTATATAGAGATCTTTGATGAAATTGCAGCATTTTATTGTGCAAATTGGGCAAGAGGCCCAATTACATTGTTACATAGGCTGAAAGAGTTTAAAAACAGGCAAAAACAAAAAGGTGTTCCAAAGTTACTGTTTAATCTGCTGTGAAAAACATGAAACAGTTGACAAGGAAAGTCATCTTAAGTATTGCTAAATTTAAAAAACTGTTCAAGTACCTCTGGAGAATAGTTACATTACATTCTCATAATTAAATTATTGTAATAATTAAGTCTGTCCACAGTCCTGCTACTATTAGTTCATTTAACATTGAGTATTAAGCCTTCTGTTGTGGGAAATGATCCATTGATCCTCCTGTACCTGTCTGATCCTACTGTACAAGGAAAATAGATTGTAAGGCCTGGGCTCACACATTCCTAGAGCCTCTGAAAAAGTGATTGTCCTCTGCCTCTTAATTGGTTCATTTAGTTAGGGAGGTGTATGGAGAATACCATCTGGCCAATCATTAGGGTAGGGTTTGTTTGTTTGTTTGCTTTGTTTTGTTTTGTTTTGTTTTTAAACCAATGCAGAACTTGAGCAAATCAGGCAGGCAGGCATTTCCTTTCAGGTTTTATTGGATGTGACCATTAAAGATTCAGGGTGTGGCTATACTAGTCATCTCTAGAAGAACAAGTGCTCCAGTATCTGAGGCTATGAAAGATGTTGTGACTTCCTACTGGGACGTCTTCAATTCAATGACCTGGGACAGGTAATCCAGAAAAAAGGAGGAGTTCTTGCTCCAGTAATGGTTTCTTCTTTTGTCTTGGGCTCATGTTGCAGCCCTCAGCCACCCACAGTCCAATATTCTCTAACCAAGTGCTTATAGGTGTATCCAAGACTTTTTTTTTAGCAGAATGATACAGTAGTATACTGAAATTGTCGCACAGACACAATATAGCCATTGCAGTATACAGGAAAATCACAGTACAAATGTACTATACAAATTCCCATTACTGGTTTCCAAATGCTTGCTGTCATGACTGTGTGCCCCCCCTTTGCTGGGAAGGAACACGCAGGGTAAGCGCAGATTGAGGGAGTTGCTCTCTTCCAACTGATTTTGTGAGTTGTTTAGTTTTTATATTATTTATTGGGCTGAGTCACATACAGACTACCCTCCCACGCTGGTCAGGCTAGCTCAGGAAAACATTACTCCTGAGTAACTGTTTCAGGGAAGGCTGCTTATGCAATCCAATGACTGAATGATGCAGCTGTATTCCTAAAGCAAAGGTTACTATCCAGTCTCTCTTGTGCTGAGATGATTTCATCTTCTGACTGTTTGTTGTTTTCCTTACGTTCTTGCCTCAGCATATCATTCCTGCCTGTATCCTCTGGGCCTTCCTCCACTGCACGGGTCAGTAACCCACCCTCACACTATCTGTTTTCAGGAGCGCCCTCACACATGTCTTTTGCAGGAAGAAGGGAAATTTTTTGCCTTCAGCTGCTGTAGAGCCTGAACTTGTGGCTCAAAAGAGAAGGAATTTTTGCAGGTGGTACATTTTTTATATTAACAGAAAGGGATCTTGTTCTCAGCTTAAGAAATCCCAAGACTTCCACCGGCACTTTCAGGTTTGGGATAGCTGGCTCTGCAGAGAAGGAAGCTTCTGCTTGCCCACTGCCGTAGCTCAGTTCAGATTTCTTGAATTTTGTTTGTTTGTTTCTTTCTTCTTTTCTTGTACTGTTAGGATCAGACTCTTCACTCACCAGTTCATTGATGTTGATGCTGTCAGGTCCAGAGGAATCACACCTGCATATAAAGGAACTCTAAAGGGAAAGTTATTCCCAAGCTGATCGTGAGCTACCAAAGTGGAGTTTTCTGCTCCCACTAGAGCATGTCCCTTCACCATGTCATGTGAACTCAGGCTGCAGAGGATGGCCTTACTGATAAATGTTTCAATTTCTAGTATTTCAAAGCCTAATCTGCTCTTGCAGGCTTGTCTCATAGGTGTCCTGAGCAGATACGGTGTTTTATCAAGTGATTGGGTCATTTATCTAAGGCACTCCAGGAGCTGCTGCCAGAAGAATGAATATTTGTGGTGTTATGTCAAAAGGTTGAGAAAGAATTTATTTATCAATAGCCTTAAATTCTGTAGTCTGTATATACTTTTATTTCTTATCCTAATTTCTTTATTATTTTTTGTTGGATCTTTTGGTGAGGATTTTGTGGAGGCTTTTCTTTCTTTTTTTTCATAGCAAGGGACTGATAGTGCTCAGGGTTTATTTATGTGTTCAGCATGGTGAGGAACTGGACAGGTTTTGTACTACAGGTACTGCAGCATGAAAATCTCCTGATTGTGGATAATAGGAAACATATTTATTCCCCCAAGTGAATGTGCATATGGGTATTTCAGCTTAAGAAACTCTAGGTATTGGGAAATTATCTATTTGAAATACAGACAGACATAAACCACAGTTACAGTATCAGTGGAGCTACCTTTGATACTGTCATCAGCTGAGAAAATCAGATTTCCTCATAGTAAGTTTTCATATGACTTAAAAACTACATATATGTATACATATATATGTAACAACTTTTACACTCAAATGTTCAAACAAGCTTATGATGACATTACTTAATCTAATTGTATCACTGTTGATAACCATTTTTCCATCAATGTTTACACTTACCTCTTGACCTGCCTACTCAGGTTGCTCAACTTACATTTTTTTTCTTCATGTAATAGCTGTGAGGTAATTTACGTATATATGACTTCAGTGATAAGATGTAATTAAAATAAATAAATATATGCAAGTGGTTATTTCCTGTATTGTTCCCAATGCTGCCTGACAGACTGGACTCCTACACCAAATAAAAGACCAACCTTCTTCGACACTTTTTAGTCCCTCAGTCACAGAAAAAAGAGAAGCTTACACATACATTGGCCTTGCTTGTTTTACACAGTACAATCCCCACAAAGTCTCAGTGTCTACTAAACTCATCATGTCTGTGATGAGGTATGACTGTAGAAGACTGTTCTCCCCATTAGAAATCTTTTATAATATTGAATTGTATATAATTGTCTCTGACTTTTCCTTATGTGCCTTGACTTGCTCCTCTACAGCATCACCCTTTTAACAAAGCTTCGTATGATTTTTTCTACTAATACTCTCAGAATTTAAGTGTTGCCTGGAATACCTAGGAAGAAAACTTCCACGACAGGGCAAGGCAGAGAAAAGATCCTTTACTATGAGTTTAGCTATAGCAATCCATGACGCGCGCGCTGGGATCACAGAATTCTACAAATTTATGATTCTACTTAATTTCCCTATCTAGAAAATACATCCAATNTCTGAGTTTCTCAATACATTTGTCTGTTTGATCTTTCGTACATAGTAATGAGACACTGACCTGCTCAGTTACAGGGGTTGTCAGCAACTGAGCAGGGGAGCATTTAGAATGTGGTAACCTTTTATTATGCTCTCATAACTTTTTGCTGTTTCATACTGTAAAATATGCCACAGAGATGAAAATGCAAAAGACTGTTGGAAACACCATTGGAATGAAGAGCATGTCTCAGCTGAAGACTGCTTCAGGTTAATGGATGAGTTTGGCCTGAGGAAAGAGGAGGCTTGCTTAATATTTCAATAGATTTCACTCTTTGTGCTTTCAAGCTGAGTTTTTACTTTTATTCTACTTGCCTCTTGATTTCTATATGTAAGAGCATAAAAGTGAGCATAGCAATTCCCAGGGGACTGTTGAGAGCTTTCTGAGCAATGTGTTCACCACTGATGTAACTTTCCCCCCCACAAAAATCAACTGTAAAAGTCCTGCTTTGTGCTGAAGTGCTGAAAGCCAAACTGAACATTTCAGGCAAAGATTTGCTGAGTCCCATGAAGATAGGATTTCTTTTTTGGACTTCTGAAAATGGTGTGGTATCATCAGAAAGTTGACCATGGATTTTCTCATCACCCTTGTGCAGAAGAGAGTTATTTGGGCAGCACCATTGTATCAGACAAGACTAAGCAACATATTGTTCTTTGTGAATAAACTCATGAAGTCACATAGGGCTTCAGCTGCCAAGTGTTTGCTCTTGGTGTCACAATGGGAGATGGGCTCTCAGCAGTGTGGCAGGCTGCTGTGCTGCTGTCAGATCATGGGTATGTAAAATCCAGTTGCACTGATAAATGGTTATTTACGTGAGCGAATAAGGTGTCCGATAGCATTCCTATACCAACAGTCATCCCATTGCCTGTAGAGGAATTAAACCCAAAATTAAGCTCTCCAGTATTTTTATTGCTCCTTTTGATTTTGCTGACCAGGTTACTTGCACATGGTGTTAATGCATCAAGCTCACTGGGCTTGCTGAGAGCCTCGAAACATTTCATAGTAAGTCAGGTCTGTTGGCTGATTTGCGTTGAGAGTGAATGTGAGGAGTTGCCCCAGTGAGGAGGTATAAGTGATAGTGTGGTGAAGGATGGCAGAGCCCAGTCTTTTTGCAGGCCTGAGGCAGTAAAAAGGCCTTTTTTGGCCTTTGTGAAGCTTAATGGAGGTGACATTTGTGCTGCAAGCTCTACAAGAGCCATGTCAGGTTGTCTCCTGTCACTCCTCCCCATCATCCCTTGACCTGCCAGGGACTGATCTTGTACTTATCAGCCTTCCCTTGGAGAGCTGGATCTCTTCCCAGCCAGTTCCTCCTGCACCATTAGAGTAGTCAGCAGAGAGTTTTGGCTGTGATCCCATGTGTGCCTCCGCACACTAATACACACAAACTGTTGGACTGTGCTTCCAGCTCAGGGAGTCATTCCAACTCAGCCGTGGTTTGCTATCAGGTGAAGGTACCTTAATACCAATAGGTTAATTCCTCTGACTAAGCACAGACAGGCCATTAAAATAGTTACAGGAAATAGGATATTCTGGCATGGTTGAAGAGGCAAAACTTGTTTTTGCATATTTTTAAAAATAACATCCATTAAACTTTCTAGTGAGGTGAAACTGTAAACATTTGAGATTTGTATTCAGCTTCTGTGGCTTGTAAAAAGCAAGACACATGATAGATATCAAAGATGTCATGCAGTAGAGACAGTGCTTTAGATCTCAAAACTTCTCAGTCTACTGTATTGTATATTCAAACTATTTGAAGAACTTATGAAGTTTTAAGATATATCCATTGATTATTTATGCCACTAAATAATTACAGGACATTCTACTCCCTAACATTCCTCCCACATCCCTTTTGCTATGATTATATATTGCTTAAAATTTAAGTTCTGCAAATTATATGAAAAACATACTCTGACTTAATTCAGCAACTGTGAAGGCATCTGATACACTGTGCTTTGTTTACTCGTGTACTCGTTACTTTGTGTACTCATCAGTTGTTTCCATAGTTCCAGGCTAGCTGATACTACTCAGAACTGAACTGTTGTAGTTACAAGCTATTATGCATGCTTGTCAAGGGCCTTTATGTCTTCTATACTCGATACTTTTGCACATGAAAACTGAAAAAAACTCCACCAAAAAACAACCTAATAGTCATAATTTCATTTGTGGCACTCAGAAGTCTAGTTTGTACATATTTGTGAGCACAGCTTTGAAAACTTTAACATAACAAGCAAATACCTGGAAGCAGACAACACAGAATTTTAAACATATAGGTACACATTCAAGAGGACTATAATGGCTTTATATAATAAGTTATTACAGATAGGAAATTCTGAAAGATACCACATGTGAAAGGCAGTTTCTAGGTCTGTATTGAAGTGTATGTACTATCTCTGTTTATGGGCAAGTGAAACTGGAAGCCCAAAACCTGTCACCAGTGTTCAAAAATGATGCTCCTTGGGAGCCAATTCAGGTGAGTGAGGGGCAGGACAGGCTAGAGAGGTGCCAGAGAGGGCTTTAAAAACCTCTCCAGAGAGCGTGGCCAACATGAGTGGGCAAACGGGCATGTCACGGCAGTTCATGCAGGCAGGGTGAGCACACAGGGCACAGCCTCCTCCCACCTCCCTTGGGTGAGCTTTTTGGGGTTCCCCCCCTCCCCCCCCAAAAAAAAAAGCCCCCCTTTTGACTCATGTGGACTATGTGGACCCTCNAAAAAGCCCTCCTTTTGACTCATGTGGACTATGTGGACCCTCAGCCTAACTATCTTTGTTGACTCAGGAAAAGATTATAAAGAGCAAATGCCCTCAACTGCAGAGAGCATTAGAGCTTGTAGATCTCACGCAATTTCTGACGGAACATTTGATTTTGCTATGAAATCTTCAAGGGAGTCCCCCACCCTCCAGGAGCTCCAGAAAGTAAGTTTGTCAGCTACTACCATTCCAGCTGTGTGATGGGGCTGTCATGTCCAAAGAGAAGTGAATAAAATGAACAAACCTGTGTGAGGGTTCAGGCACCTTATCGCGATGTGGCAGGAATTGCCCTTTGAATGTTACGACTGCCTTGGGGATAAAAATACAGTATTAAATTCGAAGGAGAAAGTGGAACCTCTTGTTATGGAGCACTGCATGTGTTGGGATAAAGGGTCCCAGGCAGCAGGTGTTACCACTGAAAATGAGAGGCTGAGAAGCTGATGCAGAGTTAAGCTTGAACCAAGTTTCTCTGTCACTCCCGAAGCAGTTGTCTTTAAAACCAAATTTTCTCTCACACCTTGCAAAGTCTTGACCCTTGCTAGTAGTTTGCTTATCCCTGAAGTCTTCCAAGCCTTGATATCTGAACAGCAAGTCTATGATGCTGCAGATAAAATTTGGGCTGCAAGGAACATTTATGAATACAGAGATGAGCTTGAGGAAATTGAAAGACAAGCTGAGAAAACAGCAGGGCTGATCCAGATCTTTGTTTACAATTATTAACTCAGGACAAATGGTTTTGAGAATTATCATATTCAAAGCAAAGCAGTGTCACCAAAATGCAGGAGTGATCCCACTGCCCTGAGACACAGTGCCACCTCCTGAATGAAGCCTCAGTGTAAAGTTAGAGCTGAAAAAGGAAAACAAAGATCTAATGCAGGGGGCACTGCACCATCCATTAGAAATATTACTGTGCATACAGTGGTGAAGAGCCTGTGCACCTCCAAAAGACCCATATCCCTACATGTCTCCAGTCCCAGTGAAGCACTGGGAGGTTTTTACAGAGAAATGGGCAGCAGACAGTCGCATGGGCTGTGCACTGAGAGAAGGCCCAGGGACTCAGCATTGTCTCAAGTCTGCATTCTCTCGAATATGGTGGAAATGGGAAGGAGAGCAGGCAGCAGTTTCTCATGGTAGGAGGCTGCCAAGAAGACTGAAATGGCTCGTGTTCTGCAGAACCTTGTCCCTGTGCTTGCAGAGCCTGATCACTGCTGAAACAGCTGCCTGGGTGCAGCTTGAAAGTGACTTCAGTTCTGGCAGCCTGTCAGCCCCTCCTGAGCCTTATCTGGGCTAAGTGGCTGCTTGTTCCCTAGCTGACACACAGAAAAATGCACGAGTCCGAGCATGAGTTTTCAAAACCGTACATGTTACGCTGGTGTCCCAAACAGAGCTCACTCAGCGTGTAATATGCTCAAACAAGTGCTATGCACCAGTTATATCCACGCCCTCCGAAGTCCAGCGAATCCTTAGCACTGCCCTGGGCACCGTGTGCGGTGCTGCCTGCGCTGCCTGCGTCCTGCCACGGTGGGGAGCTGGGACAGCAGGGATGGGAGAGGAAAAAGGCAAGGAGAAGGTCAAAGCACCTTCTTTCGGTGTGCTAGAAGAAATAACAGGAAGAGAAGGTGGAGGAGGGAAGTGCTGGGGCACTGCAGTAGAGGTGAAGGGCGCTGGGCTGCAGTGCAGCTCCCTGTCGGAAAGCGTGCAGGAGGAGGAGGAGGGATTGGAGGGCAAACGGCAGTGAGGGAGGCACTGAATGGGATCTGCTTGGTGGGGCCTGCAAGCAAATCAGGAGAAAGCAGGAGGGTGTTTGGGGGGGACAGAAAGCTGGAAGAGTGCAGAGAAGTTTCAGGATGTATGGGCAGGTGGATGGCTGGCTCCAAACTGAGCCCTGTGGCACGTGGAAGTGCCTGGTGCTGCAAAATTTGCTGGTGAGCTGGCTAAAAATATGTTTTGTCCATCAAAGATTCACGGTTTAAGAAGCTGCTGATGGGGAGATGTGTCCACTGATGACTAGAACTGAGATTGGCAAGTACCTGAGAAGTGCCAGGGCAAAGATGAGGCTCTAGGAGTTCTGCCCTTTCCCACCCAACCTCTGCTCCAGAAACTGCCCCTCACCCCTTCAGGACTGGTGTTTTTCTGCTGACTTCCTGTGTGGTGCCAGGTGTGTCACAAATCTTGCACTTCAAATGTGTTTTCCTTGGCTCCTGGCATAGCATTCCCAGACACCACGGAAGCTGAGATAGATTTGGGAGAGAGAAGGCAACCTGAAGGAGTCTCCTGCACCACAGTTGCTACAACAACCTCACCTCTGCAATTTCTCTTTTCTCCTCACTGCAGCTGACAAACATAGTGGTGGCAAATTCCACTTTGGCTTTTGGTTCTGGAAACGAGGCTTCATAATTCTGTTTCAGAGCATCTCCTGTCTGTGTCCTCCATCTCCACCACCCTTCTTACTTTAGTCCAGGTTTCCCATCTGGATTGTGAGCCAGCACTGACACATCTCCCTGGAATATGTGTTTTCCATACTTGGATGCATGATGCCTTCAGGTAACACGGCCTAGCACTCTCTGGCGTAACACTGAGTTTTCAGTTGTTCCTAATGTTACCCATGTGAGCTCAAACTGATGGATTTGTGTCTCTAGGTGGATTTCTCTTTTTCTTTTCCTTGGCATTTTTGCTGACTCCAGCATTGCTTGTACTCTGGCAGTTTTCGGCTCTTTGTAGCCTTGAATTGCAGCTTCGTATCTGTTGCAAATCCCATGAATCCTGTGGAAAATTAAAGATATGCTCTCAACAGAGAATAATTCTTGGGTAAAACTCTACTTGTGTCAGTAGTTTGCTGTTTCAGGGTGGATGCTCATGCTTCATGGCCTGTCTGGTCATATGGACTACTTATGTGTACCTCTCTTTCCGAAATGTTGGAGGTGCATCACTGAATAAAGACTTGTAAACAGAAAACACCAGCAGCAGGCAAATAGAATTTATTTCTCCAATACCCTTCTCTGGCTGATGGATAACTCTGGAAGTCAAAGACCAGGCAAGCTAGGTCCTTACTTCTTGTCACAGTCTAGCAGTGCGTAGGGGCAATAGAAATGCAGCCATACTTCATATTTCCCTCCAAGCAACTATGATGTAGTAGCAAAAAGCCTACTTCTACAGCCAGCTAATAAATTAACTCCATTGCCACAAGGCAGCACACTAAAGCCTTATGAAAAACAAGTTTCTTTTGCATTATCTAACAGACCAATGCCTGGACATGCTTTTGGTCAGTAACTACGAACAGAGGTGTCAGTGGGCAAAGGCTGGGGCTTGCAGTCATGAAGCAAAAATGCTGGATGATGCCTGTCTTGTAGATGACCACAAACATGCTGGAAAGCATGGGCTAGTCTGCAGAGAATATTTTAAGGATTTTGTTTGTTGCAGGTGGAATAGTTGTGTTTAGTCCTCACTCAGCTTTATGGCAGATTGTGGTGGTGTCTGTCCACACCACTCCAACCAAGTGACTGCTGTTCCCTTGATGCCATCATTAACAAAAAGGGAGCCTTACTGTGTAGCTGAAGGAGTTGTGTCCTTATGCCTGACCTGAATCTTATGGGTAATCTGAGCAGTCTGGTAGTGACAGCAGCTGGTGATAACAATACACTTCCTTCAAGACAGTCTTGTGGTAGCACTCTTGTTTTCGAGTTGCTTTCTGCTGCTGGGATGAGGAAAGGTGCAAAGGAAGGCTGCTGCTCCTCTAGCCCTGCTGGTGAACACTGGCACAACCGAGGAACTAACGGAGGTCCTTGCAGATTTCCTGTGTGTAGCACAGTAATGGAAAAAGCAAACTTACTGAGTTGCTGCCAGCGGCCTGCCCAAGAGCTATGGATAAGGTAGGCTGCAAGGCCACAGAAGCATGAGTAATTTGATAGGACACAACAAAAACATTATCTGTAGGAGCAATGTGACTTTGAACCACCCTTAAATGACAACCTTTTCCCTACAGGAAGCTGAATAATCTGAAAAGGTTACAACTGACAGTTATCAGTCCTCTGTGAGGACCTTAGATAAGACAAATCTGAATCACATAGCATATGACTACCAAAATCTGGGCCACTGCAAGCAATGGACCCAGTGTTGCTAACCGCCCCTTGCCCCAGACTTCCCATATAAAAGTCAGCAAGCAATTAAATAGCCAGCAAGAATCAATTAAAGCAGGATGAGTTTTGGGTCTGGGGACAAGCTAAAAGAATTTTGCACCCCTCTTCCTTGAACTTGAGAAGTTCAGGAGTAAAACTGGTCTTTGGAGAGAGATGGCAAAGTGACTTTCATTTGAGAAGAAAACAGAGAAGACCCTGATATCCTTTGGCAAAGCAATGACAGGGGGACAGGAAAAGACGACTGTGTATCCCTTTTAATTATCAGCAATTTCTGGCCATTTCTGAAAGGAGTCCTGTCCAGGGTGTCACTGAGAAGGACTGACACCTACAGATGAACAGGCTAAATAATCAAAGACCCTGTCACTCTCTTTGCTAAACACAGGACCCTGGGGCAACATAATCTGTTAAGCTGTGCCAGTGGATACTACTGTGCAATCATTTCTGTGCTGTTGTCCGTGACGTTTTGTGTATGAGTGATGGCATATAAATTTAGAAATCAGGCTTGTTTTCCACATATATCTTACTTGTTTTTTTTCCTGCCCAAAATCCATTTTACAGCTATAAAATGGCAAGTGTACTATGAAAAATGAATAAGCTAAGGTAGGTCTGTAGGGAGTCTACCGCTATTATTAGACCACCTGATATAGCTGCAGCAAACAGACAATCTTTGAGGCATGTGATTTATCTTTGGATCTGATTTGCAGGCTGTTTTTACTTTTTTTCTTTCCCCAGCTGTAATTAGCAGTATAATAAAAGACATTTCTCCTCCTTAAAAGACTTGCCTCTCTTACACTCCTAGACCGCAGTGGCTACAGCCACCCAGATACTGCCACAAACAGATCAGCCAGAGTTTAGGACCCAGAGCCCTGTTTTAGGCTTACAGGATGTGACAGCTGACTGCAAATCAATGAAGTGTGATTTACCGAGTGTCATAATGAGGGCAGGATAAGGCTAGAAAGGTGCTGCCTTGCCTTGCAGGCTCAACTGTCCGCCTAGATTTTTAACTAGGCTATTTTAGTCCCCTACTAAGATGAGACCGATTTGCTTATGAAAACAGAAGATCACACTTAAGGGAGAAGCCACGGTGGTGCCCATGCTTTGCCTGGTGCTCTTTGCGCTGTGTCTGAGCCGCTCAGGTAGGTGTGATTTCTTCTTCTTCCAAGCCGAGCTGCAGGTGTCTAAGATTTTTTTCTGCTGGTCTNAGAGGGTTTTATCATCTGCTGCCTTTGTATTGCAACCACAGCCAGTTTGACAGCAAGGCTTTGGGAGCTGGTGGCAGGATCATTGTGGACTAGAAAGTAACAAAAAAATCCTAAGTTTGACTCTCACTGCTAAAGGAAATCACAGGAGAATCTCCATCACCAACAGGGGAAACTGAAACACCTTAGAGGAACTGATGAAAGGCTGAGCATCCTGTCTGTATTTTTGGGGATGTTTTGGACATTTGTTTAGCAGGCTTCCTGCCACAGAGCTACTGTTCCTGCACCTGTGGGGAACTGCTACTGGCATGGACCACAGAGAGAAACAGAAACCTGGGGGAGAGGCAAGACGGTAAACAGTGCTTGTGTACTTGCACACACAATAACCTGCCAGGGAGCTCCCCAGCTTTTGCCTTCTCCCTGCCCCGTATGGTAAATTCAGGAGTGTATCTCTCTTATGGTTGCTTCTCTGTTTTTTATAAAGCCAGTGCTACTTTGTTCAGTGTTTTGTTGATGGCTTTAGCTAGCTTAATCGTCAGATCAGTTTTGATCAAAATAATTGTTAAGCTGTTTTCCCACTTGAGATGCCTTCCTTCTCGTTAATGACTTCTACTTTTAAACTGTCTTCCCGCAAGCACTAATGCTGCCTTACAAAGGCAGCAATCTTCTTGCTTCTGACTTTATTCTTTGTGAGACTTGTCAAGTATTTTTCAGTTTTTTGTGTGACTTTCCCAGCAGAGATATCATGAGAATATGATGATGAGAATCAACATACCCAGCCCCCAAAACAGCACTCTCTTGGAGCATTAGGGTCCCTGAACTTCTTGTGAAGTGTGACACCATTTTCCTATGAGGGAGGTCGTGCACAGTTGCGGACACACAGGTTGCGTGGCTGCATGAATGCATGCAGAAAGTCACACTCAAACCCAGAGCCATGCGTTCTAGCATTACGACAAAGCTGTGTATTTAGGAGTTATGGATTTTTCTGTTCAATGGCTTTTCCATTAAATTTCCTGTTTTTAACAACTGTACATTTGTATAAAACTCCTAAAGTGAAGACACAACGTTTAGAAGATGGAGACTCTTGCAGAGACTTATATGTCATGAGACTGGATCACTGAGATAGTGGATAGTGAAGGGGGAGAAGTGTGTTCTTTCTCCTCCTTTGGTTGTGGATACAATACCTGTCTGGCATGTTTGGGCAGCCAATCTGTTTTCCCACAGCTATACTCCAGCCATAGAGGACAAACACACTTGTGCTAGGACATCTGACAGTAAAGTTTGTTGTTACCTGAGTGAGTGGCAGTCACTAGGTTTCAGAGTTTGTAGCTCCTCAAAGAGGAGGTCATTTGCTGTGTCTGGAAGTGGGGGATGGCAGTGTTCCTTGGCCCTTGTGCTATCTGAGGAGAATCCAGACTGCATTAGGGAATGATTTTGTCCCATAGAAAGCTCTGGCATGAGAACAGGTGTTTGTTTTAGGCAGTCTTTCAGCAGTGCTGCTTGCAGCCAGGTCTTGCCCTGATCAGAGCCTCAGACAGACCCCACCAAGGTAGAGGAGGCTGCACAACTTGTCTTGCCCAGGAGATGGGCAGCAGCTGCTGGGGAAAGGAAATGGACATGACAGTGATCTGTGGTCTTATACTTTCCTCTGTGTAGGTGACAGAACACTGCCCTCTGCTCCCAGTTTTCTCTCTGGAGGAGCTGGTGGGTTTTGATGCCCTTTCCTCTCCAGCTGTCACACAGGGACCCTGCTGGGGGATGCCTTAACTTTTCATGTTTGCTGCACAGTGTATGTGAGCCTGTCGACTGTCTCGTCCTGCCAGGGCTCTCCCACAGTCCTGTCCTTGTACTGTTCCTCTGCCTGTAGACCCCTCCTGCACCTGGTGGCTGGTAATCCAGGCAAAGTTGTCCTGCTCACCCTGGGACTGCCACAACATGAGCTGGACCCCGGGGAGGGCCCTGTGAGGTCCCTTTGACTGCTGACAAGCAATATTTGCTGTGACCCCAGTGGTATGGAGTCAACCAGCAGGAGCTTCTTTTTCCTTCATGGTGGCTTTGAAGAGAGGTAAAATCCTCGGTGTGTATTTGTAAGGAAAGAGGTGGAGGTTGTGTCAGGACATCACAGGGATTAGGGCTGAATTCTGGGGAAGGATGGAGGGTCTGAACTGCTCTTTCCTTTTCACCATAACAACGAGAAAGGGGAACATGGTGCCAGTGGCTGAGAGAGCCCCAAGTCTTGCAGGTGCAGACTATGATGCCTTTGTGCTTGTCCGTGGGCAGACCTGGCCCTGGCTGCATCATCCAGCTCCTGCTTCTGCCAGATGAGGTCCTTTTGCTTTTTGATGTTGCCTAACTACCCCACCTGTCAACTGGGAGAATTCAGCTTTCTGAATGATTTGTTGCTATCCTTTGGTTAATCTGAGAAGGAGGATTCATTTTCAAGTCCTGCATGAGTCTTCCTCAGGTCTGCCTTACAGGTCCTGTAGTTTCTAGTGAGGAAATCCCACTACCCCAAACCTTGTGCAGGGCAGGCTCCCTCTCAGCGAGGCTGCAGAAACTGGCCAAGTGCAAGGTAAATCCCTGGACCCTGAACTGCTCAGAGTGTATTGCTGCCACAGCTAGCCAGCCAGGATGTGCCCCACAGTGCCCAGATCTCCCCTGTGACCCCAGCTCTCTGCGGTGCAGCACAGGTATCTGAAATATCAGAACCCTTTCTCAAGGTGAGTTTTTTTCAGGATGGATATTTACCACTTGAGAGCTAAAGAGGGAATCTGATGTTCTGAGCCTGTGGGTCTTCTAAAGAGTAATAAACAAGAAAGACTGGGCAAGTGTGTTGTGCCAAGACAAAAAGGCTTAGAAAGTCAGTGCTCTGGTCTGGTGGTTTTTTTTTTTTTTGTATGTGTAAGTTGGGCTTGGGCTATCTTGTCTTTCCATGCCCTTGCCCTGGTTCTGCTGAGAGTTTGTACATCTGAATTCCTACATATTCTACCGTCCAAGACAAGAGCTGCCCAGAGGCAAATATGTCTCACGACATCACTCTGTCTCACTCCTTCATGTCATGGCTTTCTCCATGTCTGCTTTCGGGCATGTTCCCACTCTGTGCTGTTCTCTTCCAGATGTGGATGCCTTCAGTTCAGTTGCTGAAAATGAGGATGCACTCCTTAAGCACTTATTTGAAGGCTATCAGAAATGGGTCCGTCCTGTGGAAAACTCCAATGACACCATCAAAGTCCTTTTTGGACTAAAGATATCACAGCTTGTGGATGTGGTAAGTGTTGTGTTAGGCTTGGTAAAACACCCTTATTTTTACAGAGTGTCATGCACCCCCCTGGGAGACCTGGTGATGTCGTTGGCTTTTGCCTTCTGATGCATGAAATGCACAGTGATGGTTGGGCAGCGTAACATTGAGACCTAATTTCCACCAGGTTTTAATCAAACAACCCATGCCAGACAGTCCCTGGCATCTGTGTTTGCAGTTTAATGACAGGGCAGCTACAGGACAGGGTTGAGAAACAGCAGAGATGGTTGGACTTTATTCACTCGTAGCAAGCTTGTGTCCAGGCCAAAGGCAGTTCACGTCTTAATCCAGCTGATTACTCAGAAAAACTCTGCAGGCAAAACAGACAATGCCATGGTTTTGCCTATGTGAAAATTCATCCTTCCCTTTCCACTACAATGCACAGTGGAATTTGTACAAGGCCCAGAGGTGCTCACACAACAGTGTACTCCTTACATGCCTTGGCCCCTGGCAGTGTCCTCTTGTGCTGTGGAAGGCAAACTCTAATTCTGTGCTTTCTTTACATACTCAGGATGATGTTCCAGCTTGTATCTTCCCAAACTCCCTCTAGGCTGAGCAGTGTGAGGAGATGAGCCATCCTGTGAGCCCACAACCATGTGTGTGTGACCTGACAACACTTGCTGGCTGAGCCCTGTTACTTCCCCCATCTTTGGCATGCGATTCCTTTGAGCTCCTGTGAAATGTCAAACCTCCGTTTTCCAGCCTCAGGACCGCTAGTGAGAGCAGGGACAGCACCTAGAAAGTCAGTTCATTTCCCGAACACTGACAGAAGATCCCAGCCTCATGGGGAAACAGGACCATAGGGATCTCCTCATGTTGGCACAGGGTTGGACTCAGCAGGCATAGGGTCTGCTTCTGCTGGCTGTTTCCATATTGCAATTCTCTCTACTTTGTGTCACCCTAGGATGAGAAGAATCAGCTGATGACAACCAATGTGTGGCTGAAACAGGTAAATTAGACCACATCAGATCTCCCCTTTCCTCCTGTGGGGCTACTGAGCTCAGTGGCCATCCCGGTCTGCTGCCCACTGTGCTATCTATCCCATTTCATGTTGCTGCACCATGCTACCTTGCTGAAATTTTTACTTCACTCTTCTCACTTCAGCAAATGCAGAAAGAGACAGAAAGGCAGGACACAGAGTACTCTCTCCTCCTGACGTGCTCAAGCCAGCTGTATTTCAGGGAAGTAACACACCTGATATTGCAGTGGCTATCCCTGGAATGCTGTGTGTGCCCCAAGGGACTATCCTATCTCAGACTTAGAGGTCACATAAGTACTGTTTTCCTTGCCTGAGCTAAGAGTGGTGCCTCAGATATGTTTCTTCTTCTTTCTTCAGCATACATAAAGGGAAAGAAAAGGCCAGCATGTTACACACACACACACACACACACCCTTTCCCTATAAAAGCTGTAGAAAGTTAATCAGCCCTCTCTAACATAATTGCTTCCAAAAGTGACAATGGTTTATACAAATACCTGAAAAGTGCAAGTTGAACTCTTAGGTCTCCTTTTGTCTTCAGTCCTGAGGAACACTGCTTTTGGTTTAGGTTACATTGCACCAGTTTATTGACCTTGTGACAATTATTTTAAGTCTCGCAGCCATCTGAGTATCCACAAACTTGACAGCTGATCCCAGGCTGAGGACATAAAAAAAAAAAGCTGCACTTGAAATAATGCCATGGGGAAAGGTCCCAGGGAGTTCTTTGGGCTGGTGGAGGAGGAATGTGGCTCAAATTTTCTCTCCATCTGGGTCCTGTAGTGCTGCAGTCAGTGTGAGCTTTTGCATGGAGCAAGACCCCTCAAAACTATATGGCTATTGTGTGCAAAAGATGGTCTCTCCCTTGAAGAGGGAAAAGCTCAGACTTCTCATTGCTACAGGGAAGACAGGAATTTCTCCTTTTGCTGGAGAAATTTGCCTCTGATCCAAATCCAGGTGCTGAGAGCCTGCCCTAAAATATCTGTGGTGTTACATATTCCCCACCTTCAGATGCAAGTGCAGAGACCCTTTTGTGCACAGGGCCAGATCTTGACTTCCTTACCTTGAGTATCCACTTGGGCAGACAGCAGAGCTCTTCTATAAAAGTCAGCCCCCTTCCCTCATCTGTCCTGCCCCATTCCCTCCCACTCTTCTTGCAGGCTGCAGCACTCTCCTTCCCCTGCAGCTCCAAGCCCTACAGTCTGGAGGTGTGAAATCAACCCACTCCACCCTCCTCATTGTCTGTTCCTGCAAGTATCCCCAGAAAGATTTTATAGTCTTTTGCAGCTTTTGATAGAATATTCCTGGGTTTGATTGTCTCCTTAGGAAGACCTAGCTGCTTGCTCAATCCAGGACAGCAGTCTCCTGTGCCCTGGGGCAGCGTCATCTTTCTGGCTGGGTGACATCTCTACCTGCATTACAGTGACTACAAGGGAGAGGGACCTTGACTCCCACTAGGAGGCCTAACACAAGCCCAGACTGTGCAAGGGCATTAGGTTTGAGATACTAATGCAGATAGACACCTGACAATTTTCTCTCCATTGCTGCTTAAACCTGTGTGGGTACATTTTGGGTTAACCCTCCCATGATGAGCACCCTGTCTGGGTTGCAGCACTGACCTCCACAGTCCCAGCCTGGAGCTTGGATCACTTCTCTTACTATGGAAAATCAGGTTCTGCTGCAGGTTACTCCAAATACTGAGGACATGCCACCATCCATTCAATGTCTCTTGGGTGCGGAGAACAAGGGGCACTTTATCTGATTCTTCTGTGTATGATGTGGCTAAAAGAAGGATTTACCCTGGAGTGTGCACTGTAGATATGCTGATTTCTCTGGAGGCCTTTGGAGGCTCTGCTCAGATACTAGCGAGGGCAGCTCGCCAGAGTAACTCAGCACTGTGACTTTCCAGAGTTGCTGAGCTGGGCTCTCAGGAGTTGGTACTATTCCTAAGACTCCTTTTCAATCTGATGGGCTGAGAATATCAAGACCCAAATAAAATGGAAAGGGAGCGGAAAATGAGGCACAGGCTCTGATTTTCACATATGCAGGTACCCCCAGAAGGTCAGGCTGCAGTCTAAATACCTGTAGCCTCACACAGGTGTCCTGCTCTGGGAGTTGTGCATTTATGTAGACTTAGTTTGAACTTGTCCACATACAATTCACTGCTTGGGAGATTACTAAAGTGCATAAACACAACATCTAGGAAAAAGTGAATAAGATGAAACAGGATTTTTTTTCATCTGGGTTGGGAAAAGTGAAAAACACTAAAACAAACCATAACTCTCTGATGACACAGAGACATTAGACATCATCCTTCTGCAGCTGCTGGGTAGATCAGGGAAGTCTGCTCTTCACCCCAGGTGTTTGAGGTTGAGGAGGAGTCAGTGACAGAATCAGAGAATGGGTATTTTTGGAAGGGACCACTGAGGGTCATCTGCTCCAATCTCTCTGCTCAAGCAGGGCCATTCTAGAGCACATTGCACAGGATCACATCCACATGGTTCTTGAAGGTGTCTAGTGCAGGAGACTCCACAACCTCCCCGGCCAATCTGTTTCAGTGCTCAGTCACCTGCACAGTGAAGACATTCTTTTACATGTTCAGATGGAACTTCCTGTGCATCAGTTTCTGCCCATTGCCTCTTGGCATCACCAAGAAGAGCCTGGCTCCATCTTTATTGCACACCCTCTTTAGATATTTATACACATTAATGAGGTCCCCTCTTACTTCTCTCTTCTTGAAGCTGAACAGGCCCAACTCCCTCAGCCTTACCTCATGAGAGAGATGCTCCAGTCCCCTAATCATCTTTGTCACCCTCTTCTGGACTCATTCCAGGAGCAAGAAGGCACAAGGTGCAGAGGAGCTTTTAGTGGTTACTGAGAGTTCAGGCAAACTATGGAGTCTACCAGTAAGAGTCAAAAATCTGAGTCCAATGTTTCTTGATCCACTTGCTGTGCATGAAACCTCTGAGTGACAGCACCAGGATGGCAATTTGACAGAACTGGAGGAAAGATAGAGCAATTAGAAGGTCTGGAGTAGCTTAGATGAAATGGAGAAGAGAGGAAAGGGCCTTGTGCATTTGCTGCTACAGTTCGTGTCAGCATAGCCCACAGGGAGATTCCTGTTTTTTCTAAACTGCTCAGCTTCAAAGTCTGCACACAACCTATTTTCTGCTCTAGTAAGAAGACACAGAACCATTTGCCTTGCAGACATGAAAGAGCACTTTAGCTGGGAGAGAAATCAATGCAAGGCTGGGGGGAGTGAGGAGTATTGCAGCTGCAGCAAATAACACAGGCCAAGAAGCTGGTCCAATTCAACTCCAGAGGGATGATTATATCTTCAGGTGGCTCACAGGGTAATTGCTGCTCTTACGTTAATGCAGGCTACAAGCTGACTGTGTTGGCTGCTGCTATCAGTCCTGACTATCCCTTTGCATGATGTGTGTTTCCAGCCAAAGTCCTGTCGCACCTATCACAGGAAGTGTCCAGGACACACGTAAGACTGGGACCACTTAACAGCTCAGGCTGCTGCAAACATCTGTTAGATACCCAACCCCAGAAAGTTCACACCAAAAGTGGTGTTCTCTGTCCCTGGTGCTGTGGCTAAGAGCAGCAATGATCCCTCTTTCCACACCTGAACAGCTCCCATCCCTTCTTCTGCTGTCACACTGCAAAGGGCTGCAATAGCAAGTGTCTGTAGGTATAGCTGTGATCATCATGTGGAATGAAAGAAGTAAGAGAGAAGCAATAGAGTGGAAGAAGTATAAGAGAAGATAACTTTTTTGGTTCTTCTTAAGTCATGGAGGAAATTGCCCAGGAAAGGCTGGGGTTGCCACATCCCTGGAGATCTCTTAATGCTGGAGCTTAATGGAAACTGGTTCACCTGCTTCTTGGTATTGACTGCAGTCTACAGGTCTTGCATCATATTGCTGCTATTTCTGTGGGCAAGTGAAAATCCTCATGTATAATTAACAGAGTTCAGAGAGCTGATTTCCCATTGCATTTCTGCCGTAATCTCCAAGTTGCTGGAGCCACTTTGTTATGATCTCCCCATCTGAAAAACCAAAAGAGAGAAAAAATATTCAGGAGTTCAGAATGATGAAAATGAATAGGACTCCGCCAGCTTTCATAACCAAATGCTTTCAAATATCATTTAAAATAGCATTATTTTTCCAGCAATAGTGTGCAGGTCTTTCTGATGAAAGAACAATTTTTTGTAAGGCCACTGTACAGATGTGCTGTGTTCCATTCACTGGAAAAAGCCAGGTCTTCACTGAAAAGTGAATAAAAGCCACCCCTCTCTCACTTGAGGAGTAGTAACCATGTCATGTGGCTCTTCTATGGGCCACCATGGGCTGGTTCTCAACGGGAAGGAGAGGTGCCATACTAAAGGGAAGTGGCTCTTTTCTTCTGAACTACCCTCAGGTGGGCTGTGCAGGGTGGTGAGTGAAGTGAGAGTCAAACACTCTCTGGGACCCTGCCTTGAGGTTGCCTGCATAGAGGTGGGTTGTTGGGTCCCACTTATGTCTGGAGGGGACGTGCTTGTTGGGATTAACAACCCCAAGCAGTGCCCCTCTGGCATCCTCTCTGCATCTGATCAGCCTTACTCTAAGCTCTGCCAATTATGCTGTGCATGCAGTTGTTCTGAGGCAGGGGCTGGGGGGAGGAATGAGGCTGCTGCATATGAGTGGGCAGAGGACTCTGCTGTTTTGTTATAGGAATGGATCGACCACAAACTCTCCTGGAATCCAGAGGAATATGGTGGCATCACTGCTATCCGTGTCCCCTCTGAGTCTCTGTGGCTTCCCGATATTGTTTTGTTTGAAAAGTGAGTAATATGGCTCCTTGCTCTGTACTTAGGCCAGAACTTGGGCAAAGCATGTCAGCTACCATGAAGCTTGGGTGTGCTGATAGCAGACTGCTTCTTTAGGCAGTATAAATGTTGGCTTTCTTGTGCTCCAGGTGAGGGATAGAAAGCAGAGCTGAGAGGTGATAGGACTGGGGCAAACATAGTCCTGAACTCAGTCGTGTTTCTTCCTGTCCAACTCCCAGTGCTGATGGACGTTTTGAAGGATCCCTGATGACCAAAGCCATAGTGAAGTACAATGGAGTGGTGACATGGACGCCACCGGCCAGTTACAAGAGCTCCTGCACAATGGATGTGACCTTCTTCCCCTTTGACAGGCAGAACTGCTCCATGAAGTTTGGATCATGGACATATGATGGCAATATGGTGGACTTGATTTTAGTGGATGAAAATGTAGATAGGAAAGACTTCTTTGATAACGGGGAGTGGGAGATCTTAAACGCCAAAGGTATGAAAGGCAACAGGAAGGATGGGCTGTACTCTTACCCGTTTGTCACTTACTCTTTTGTGTTGAGACGCCTCCCCCTCTTCTACACTCTTTTCTTGATAATACCTTGCCTGGGGTTGTCTTTTCTAACTGTCCTGGTGTTTTACCTACCTTCGGATGAAGGAGAAAAGCTTTCATTGTCTACATCAGTTCTAGTGTCCCTCACTGTTTTCCTTTTAGTGATTGAGGAAATAATCCCTTCTTCTTCCAAAGTCATCCCTCTGATTGGTGAGTACCTGCTCTTCATCATGATTTTTGTGACCCTCTCTATCATCGTGACTGTGTTTGTTATCAATGTTCACCACCGATCCTCAGCAACTTACCATCCCATGGCTCCTTGGGTTAAAAGACTCTTTCTTCAGAAGTTGCCTCGGCTGCTGTGCATGAAGGGCCATGTAGATCGCTACTCCTTCTCAGAGACTGAAGAAAAGGGAAGCACCTTGAAATCGAAGTTTCTGGGGAAGCAGAAATACAAGCAAGCAAAAGACGGAGAAAAAATTGTTATTGCCTTTCTGGAAAAGGCAGCTGACTCCATCCGGTACATTTCCAGCCACGTTAAAAAGGAGCATTTCATCAGACAGGTAGGTGGAGGGAAGGCAAGGAGAGATCACAGTTTCCTTGGCAGCAATAGGTTCAAGCTCTTTCCCTTTCTGCATGCTTTTCCCTTTGCTTCTCCCTCCTGCTCTCAGCCGACACATGTTCTTCCTCAGACCTTGATAAATAATATGGGTTTTGGGACAGCACATTGCTTCAGGGAGATGTGTTGTGCTGTGAGAGTCCCTGCTCTTCAGAGATGCAAGAGGGCACAGCAGCCTGGTTCAGGATTATTTTAATAACCTTGTCCTGTGTGAGTTTGGGATACACATGAATCTGGAAGCCTCTGGACTGCCATGTGCTCAGAAAATGTAACTTTCACCAGACTTACAGGAAGGCTTCATGGCACTTGTTGAGTGTCAGTCCTGGCCTCCCAGCACATGCTCTACACAGTGTCGCTGCCCTGTTTTTAATGGTTCTTCTGGATTTTTACTAACATCTTCTTGATTAGACCCCAACTACCACCCTTCTCATCCTAATTATCCACCTAGCTATTAAAATGGCAAATTACTGTGAGCGTAAACAATGTCTCCCATACAAGAGCAGAACAGCAGACTAAGGAGGCTAGCAGCATATGGAAAGGGAGAAACTTCTGTTAGCACCCTCCTACCAAGAACTAGGGCTTTCTTCAAACTGTGTTGAGAGGACTTCAACAGAAAGAACTGTAAGTCAAAAATGTGGTAGGTGAGCATATGGCATCCATGACTGAAACCTTCTGTTTGAAGATTCAGTAATTTTTATTAAAATGGTCCCTTGAATTGGTTTAATAAATAGCACTTTTGCATGTGCAGGGTTGTGCTAACACTCGTAATTCAAAATTCATCTCCTCAATGTACCCAATCTGATTCAACAAATCACTTAAGTGAATACAAGCAAATCAAACCACTTGTACTGTGTTAAAGTGCTGTGCCAGAGCCTTGTCCTGGCACTTCTGTGAAAAGAAACCCAGTTCACTATAATGCCATCTTCAAACTTTAAGTCTGTAAATTTTCACATATGCATTTAGCTAAAAGCATTTGCACAGGCTGGAAAAGTCTAATTACCATGTGCATAGAACTGTGGAATTGTTTTGGAGTTTTGAGTGATTTGCAACTATGAGTGCTGTAAAGGTGAACCATGTCAGTTTTAGGATACTACAAACTAATTTTAAAAATGGATTTGGGGAGCTGAAATATATGCAGCAGTATCAACAAAGTACCAGGTTTGTTACTGTTCGTGTTTGTCTTCCTTCTGTCCTTCCCAGGTTGTACAAGACTGGAAATTTGTAGCTCAAGTCCTGGATCGGATCTTCCTGTGGTTATTTCTGGTTGTGTCAGTGACAGGTTCAGTTCTCATCTTTACTCCTGCATTACGGATGTGGTTGAACAACACTTTGTAGAAAATACTCCTGCAGTAGTGTACAATAAGTACAAGGGATGGTGGTGCCTTCGAGCTTGGTCTGTGTTGTACAGGAGGGGAAGCAACAACAAGCATGAGGAAAGGTGATGGTAGCAGTGGGCATGGACAAGTGCTTTCAATCTTCATATAATTCTGCCAGTTACAGATTTTGCTGAAGTCAGAGAAGGGCTTGGTGCACAGCCAAGTCCTAAAGCGAATTGGGGTTGCACAACTGGGTTATAATTATTTTATTAGTACCTTGGTTATATTACAATAAAAGCCAAGATTATTAGTAGTTCCCATGTAGCGATCATAATTAAATGGCAGCTCTGCCAGTTATAAAAGAAGTTACAGTAGGAATACAAATCTGTACTCAGTTTATCTATGTTTCCAAGTAAAACCCACAAAGTCTTTACAGGTTGCTTTATGCATATGTCAGCACTAACAACAGCATAGCATATGCACCAGAAAAAATACAAATACATTTTAGAAGGGATGTTCAAAACTCTCTGGCCTCACCTTGCTGCAGGATAGCTCAACAGTGGCAGAATCTACATTCTGCCCACCTGCTACCAGCCTTTGTAGCAAGCACACCTCATCTCTCATCTCAGCCATCAGTAAGTAACAAGGTGTTAGCCTCTGTTCAGTATCATTTGCAAATTCACTGGCTGGTCTGTAATGTACCAGAAGGCTGATCAAGTGAGGGTTTTCCCCATGCTCCACATTTAGAAACTATGATTCCTTCACCTGCTTGTTCACAAGACAAGTGGAATATCACCTGAAGCACATTGCTTGGAGGAAGGTGGCTTTGCTACTCCATAAGGCAGTAGTAATATTCCTGAACAGTTTGGTTGGAGAGATGCTGCAGACATTGTTTGCAAATGAAACTTGTGGTTGCTGCAAGAGTGGAGTTTCTCCTGAGTCCTAAGAGATGGACTGGTTACCAGGAGCATACATCTTTGGAAGCTGGATTATTCATGTTTCCCAGGCAATTCAGAATTTCATTCCTTTGATTCATTTCTATGGGATGCTCTTGCATGATTAGAAACAGCTCCTAAATGTAGGTAAGATGTGACAGAAAAGACACAGGTGAAGCTCTCACCACTTTTGCTGGATCAGTGTTTTCCAAAATGGAATGCTTTAAAAAGTCCCATCCAGAACTTGCAAATATTTTCAAGGCTAACAAAGGATTTGGAGATCCAATTTTTGACTATCTACATGTGTGTAAAAGCTTTAGCTAGCCTTGAAACTGTCTCCCCACAGATGCAGGTTAGAAAGTGTTAAGAATACATAGAGGTATTCTTGTCCGTGGATTATGCATGCATGCCAGACCTCTGTAAATTAATATAATTCTATCATATTGTGTCAATGCAGAAAGAAATCTGTTCGTTTGTGCAATTATTATTAATAAAGATGTATTAAATAAATGATTCCTGGGGTGCAACTGCTCATATGCTGGGCTTTGTTGTTGATTTGTTGTCAGCAAAGATAGATTGTAGCATATTTAGAAAACTTTGCCTCCAATCTATTCAAACAGAGGTGTCATATTCTTGGAAAGTCCTTGTAACTTCTTTGCTCTATATGTGAGTTTGAGCAAGGAGCATTCATATCTGTTATTATATTGCAGGAACCCATTTAATTTAGCATATACAGAGAGATGTCTTAACGTAAGACACTGGTATAAAACTTACGCACATTGACCTTTTTACCAGCTGCTCCTCTTTTCTTGCAAAAATAGCATTTGTTCCCCTGGCCAGTACTGTGAAATACCCACAGGAAAACAGCCAGGAAGCTCCTCCCTCCCTCATTTACACTCTTGAATTCAAGTAGTGATAGGTATTCCCTCTGAGCACTGCTGCCAGGAGGCTGTTAGCCAGGACAGATGATAACCTCCTCTTCTGGGCAAGTGCTTCAGGTGTTTATCTGACAGATGTGTCTGATTCCAGGCTGCTTTTTCTGGCTTATGCTGGTAAAGGTCAGCAGGGCTTAGATGATTGCAGTGGGAGATGTGTGAACATTGCACATGTATGGCTTCTGGTCTCCAGTCTTCCTAGCACTGCCTGGGACTGCTGCGTCTGCCATGTCACTACTCATTCCCTTGTGCTGACTGTTCCTAAGCTTCTCTAAATCTCTTTGCTGCTGGCCCACACAATGGCCTGCCACTGAAAAGACAACTTGAAGGACATTCGGGCAGACATGCTTTGTCAGTATATGGCAGTTGCAGATTGCAAATCTTAACAAAAAAAGCAGCCCCCCTCTACCTTACTACTATCTCAACATGTGCTTTCTCAGTTTCTGGGCACTGATTTACCAGTAGCACCTGGGATTGCACCAGCTCTAGTTGTAACCTTTCTTACTACTTCAATTAGAACGTCCTGCAACAAGAGTTGATGCAAGCAGGAATGTGAGTCCTTCCGTGTTTGCTCAGAGGGGAGACCCTCAAGGTGACATGCTTATTGTGTCCCCATCCCCACTCTCTCTAATCAGTCAACTACTTTCACAAAGCTGGCAGGAGTACATTAGGCTCCCAGTCTTGAATGTGCCAAACATAGCTGAAAATAGCAGAAGATAGCTCCAAAAGGTACTGAGCTGGGAGGAGGAAGGGGATAGAGTACATTGTGAAAGAGAGAGAAGATGACTTGTAAATCTTGCTTTCTTGGGATACCTGGCTGATGAGCACAGAGAGATGTGTAGTGCTGTAAATGACAAAGACAGGAAGCTGGTGCTGGGGCATAAAGGCATTCCAATAGGAAATGAGGTGCTGTACGACCATGAATGCTTTGATGAAAAGTCAGGGATTTTCCTGAAGTCAGATTATTGACTGTGGGGGAGTAGCTGTCTTGCTCAAGACACCAGTGCAGTGCACCTTCAGCCACAATATTCTCATTGTTTGGATGGTGATAGAGTGTAACAGTGAATGCTGGCAGTCAGATGTCTTTTCTGTAGAAAGAATGCGGCTCTCCTCTTCAAATTTCCTCTTTTCTCTCATCTCCTTTCTGATTAAAAGCCAGCATAGTAAATGTCATTGAGTAACATGAATAAATATATTTATAGACGGGGTTTAACAAAACCAAGGAGCTTAAAAAAACCCAAACACACAAAAATTCATCAAGAAGGTATATCTCAGGAGTGATATTTAATTGACAGGGTGACAAAATAAGCCGTGCTTGTTCATAGATCTGTTTGTCAGTCACTACATAATTATGCAACATTCAGGGGGATTACAGAAAACACAGTCTTCTTCTAGACAGTCATGACTGGCTGGATTAAGACAGTTATACTCTTGTCATTCTGTCTTTATTTCTAACATATACATTTATTCAATCCTATTCTCTTTATTATGGAGCACCAAAAAAGGGTAAAGAAACAGTCAGTGAATTCAGAAACAGGGAGTCATACCTTGCAAGGATTCGTGATGTTCAAAATAGAGACTGATACATGGCAGACACTGAAAACACTGCACTCACACTGTACAGTTAAATGTAGAGGGTCCTACAGGAAAGAAGGGCTTTGTACTCTTGAAGCCATTGGGTTTAATTGGAGTGTTCTTACTCTTTTAAAGAAGAACACTTCAGCACAAAACCAACAAGAATATAAACAGACAAGGGACCTAGGGATAAACCATACATATATTTTAGAGACCACATCAGGATTACATCTGCAAAGTGCACTCTAGAACTGAGAACCTGGTCACAAAGCAGAAACCTCATCCCCAAAAGGATGTGTTCCTACAGCTACAGGTTTGCACACACACTACTTACCCATGAGGAAGCAGCAAACAGAACATTGCTGTACAGCTGTTAGAACCAACATGCTCCACTTTGCATAGGATTCATGGTATCCAGCCTTCTTCTGCTGGGATATGTGTAACCCAAGTTGGTCTTCAGTTTTAAAAATTGGAAAACTCAGATCCATCTGATATTGTCAAGCCAGTTCTGTGAGGAGTGCCTACTCAGGAATGAACCCTTTCATGCTGGGCTTATGGCTGAGCCTAAGCAAGCAGGAGTTTTCAGAGAGGAATCTGTGGAACTAGGACCACTATGAATCCAACGAGAGAGACATGGTTTGGAAATCCTACTGAAGCTCATCAAGTTCTTGGTATTCAGTATCAGGAAGGAGAGGCGACTTTGGTCATACCCAAAGCTAAGTGGCAGATGAACTAGTTTTTCAAGGTTTTAGTTTCATGTAGTTTTCAAATGTGTATGCCTCACATGGTTACCACATTCTAATATTAAGCCAGTTTGTCTTCAGATATGATTAAGTGCTTAAGACTTGTCTGATTTCAAACATAAACAAATATAAACCTGTGCTTTATTGATCTGTGACCCTCTGTGGCTGGGTGGTGAGGAGGTCATGAGCAGAGGGGTTGTGTAAGAGGAGAGAAACATAAGGTAAATTTCCAAACCAAAAATTAAACAAGAACAGAAATGGATAAAAAGCAGTGGATCAAGTCATGCATCAGCTATTAGCGGCTGGATAAAGAGCCCTGCAGTCCCAAACACACAAAGGATTATAAATACCCAGAGAAATACTCTGTCTATCACCATAGCCACATATTTCCAATCATCTTCCACCTGCAAGAGAATGAAGAAAGAAAAGGATAAACTATAAGTAACATACATGCAATTGTGAGTTGACATTATGCAACAGAAATGTCCCTTCTGCTTTTGAATGTGAAGAAGAACATACATGCAAGTCAGGAATGCCACATGCTTACAGTTGCTGCTGTTTTCAAGTCTCTTTAGAGTGGGCTGATTTTCTAGTAATACTTTACTGGTTTTGGCTGAGAACATATAACACTGTCCTAGTCTGCTGAATTATTCTAAATATTCAAGTCTGTTGACAAAGTGTGGTTGTGATGCTGACATTAGCAAATAGGACCTGGTTATATGGTGGATACAGAGTGGGGTGGTTTAACAGCAGGCACAACCACCATAGCTGCACATCACTAGACTCTCCTGAAGAATTTAATCCTGACAGCCTGCACAAAAGACAATTTGCTGTTCTGATCTGATTTGATATACTGTCTCTCCAATCAAGCCCTGTAGTTTTCGGAGAACTGGACAACTGGACACATAGACTTCAGCAAAGCAAGGGCCCTGGCAGAGCAGTGTCTTGTGCTAAGCAGGACAGAGTGGGTTATTTTTGTCTGAGAGATAGACCTTAGAACTGCATTCAGTGAAATTGCTGTCATTTAAACTCCACCTTTTAACTTGTACTACATACAAGAACCACTGTATCAGAAGAAAATTCACTCATAGAAACTAGTAACTGTTTAAGAGCTCTCTGTTGAGGGTTCTCCCACTTGTTTTCCCAGTTTCATTGTATTTTCCTCCAAGATGCTGCTGCTGTACTTCATAGGAAAAAAAATGCAGGAAGAACTTCAGCAGCTGTAGGTGTGGCCACAATTTTTAAAGGACTTTTATTTATACAGGAGTAGAGCATGATATCACCTATACTGCTTTGTATGTCTGGCTGAAGCAGAAACAGCCTCTAGAATAATTTTCTCAGTGCTCGTCTGAGGAAAAAAATCCCTTTTTTTCCCCACAAATGGAGGATTTTTGTAAATGAAAAATCCTGCTTCCCATCCCTGTATGTTTTGAAAGGTAAATGCAGAGTTGATGATGCATCCGCTAGACTAAGAATAGAATTTCATGTGGCAGGAGAGATTTGCAAAATGCAAGTCAACAAAACTGGCAAAGGAAGACCTCTCACAAGCTGTATAATCAAGACAGCATGTTATTTGGATGACTTCATGCAAAACCTCTTTTTTTTTTTTGGACTGCATCAGAGAAATTAGCTCAATACAGTACCTGGATGTGTTTTAGGCACTTAGTGTGAAAGTGAAAGCAGATCGGAAGTATTTGGGTTATGTAAAGGGCATAGGTACCAAGATCAGCTCAGTCCCCATCCCCCTCTGTGCTAGTAGATCCCTGGTTTTTGCTTTGGTCTGGCATGTACTACACACTCATCCTATGAATTCAGACACCATACAGCTTAACTGTAGTTCTTTATTCAGAAAGTTAAGAACTTTATTTTCAGATGAAACTACTTCTTCAGGGAATAAAAAATTAGGGGGAATAAAGGTAGTCTTTGGGTTTCACAGAATTTGCATGAATTTCAACAAAATATTCTTATAGAAAGTAAAAATCTCAACATATCACTTATAAAGTTTTTGTGGTTTTCAATACAAATACAGCAGTATAAATTTTTTAATGGATTTTGCCATCAAAGAGCATATAAAAACTTCAAATGCAAAAGCAGAAACTTCATTATAGATCAAAAATACATGTTTCATTAGGTTCTAAGCTTTTTAAAAAAATATCTTAAGTGTCGGAGAT
Source organism: Scytalopus superciliaris (assembly GCA_013400415.1). NCBI lineage: Eukaryota > Metazoa > Chordata > Aves > Passeriformes > Rhinocryptidae > Scytalopus > Scytalopus superciliaris. The sequence continues at coordinate 39,080 of VXBX01002932.1, forward strand.
TTTCTGATCCTTGTGAGGTCTAAATGTGGAGGGAAGTCAGAAAATCTTTCATGCAGCTGCTTTTAGTTGCTTGTGATTAAACTTGAGGATGTGACCCCAGAATTCTCTAAATTCCAATGTGCATTATTTTCTATGACAGTAATCCCAATAAGGAGAATAAATTTATAACCTCACACAAGGAAATTCAGTAGTTCAAATGCCAAACCTCACCTTTAAACCCCTCTCTCTCTTTTCTTTTTAATTTGTCTTTATTTGTCTCTTGTCTGTTTTTATTCAGTTGTCTTTCCCCAGAAGTCAACTTTTATTTCAATGTGTGTTTGCCATGGCTGAAAATACTGTATTGCTGAAGCCACAATTAGTCAAATCACTGTAAAAAATTGGAACATATCAGACTGCAATGAAGTACAGAAAACAGCATTCTGAATGGATTATCTTTGCCAGATTTATCACGAGCTGAGAGTAGTTCTTCTCCAGATCAACTGTTGCTAGACAAAACCTGTTTTTTCAAAAAGCAGTTTCCAAATTTGCTTGTTCCATTACTAACGCAGAAGAGCATCCTGCTTTGCAAGTGGCAGACTTGGCAGTGGGATGTCACTGCTTACCAAGGCTGAGCAGTTTGGGAGCAGTGGAAGAAGGTTGCTTTTGAGGATCTACAGAAGTAGGGCTGAAAGAGACCTTGGAAGGTCCCATTTAATTTATCTCCTGCCCTGTGGCAGGATTGATTCTGTTTGAACAACTGCTAATCAAAATTCATTCCTCATTGTTGCAGCAGGTTAACGGTCCTCCCATTTTCCTTTGAAGGGTGAACATTATATCTATTCTAGAACTGTCTTGCTGCCTGAATTATCCACCAGAGAGACAGAGGAAGAACAGATGAGAACACTTTTATTGTTCCATCTCCAATGGATCATTTATCTGCTCCCTTTCTGTAGGAAATTTTAACCCTTTCACAGATATAAAAGTTTTCATTTCTAGACCCAACAACCCAAGTTCCTCTGGGCTGCCCTTTTCAATCTTGTTTTGATTTGCTACAAGTGTGGTGCCATTTCCATCTGGATCACAGAAAGACAGAATGATCAAGGTTGGAAGAGACCTCCAAGATCATCTTAGTCTGAATGTCAAACCAGCACCACCATAATAACCCCAAGTCAATATACCCAAGTGCCCCATGCAGATGCTTCTGGAACACTTCCAGAGACAGTGACTTCACTACCTCACCAGGCAACTTATTTTGATTCCTAACTACTCTTACACTGACTTT
>VXBX01002932.1:50340-65729 GCA_013400415.1 Scytalopus superciliaris
TGCCAGGATCCTGGTGGTGTCGACATGGAGGAGCAGAATAAAAGAAAACCCACACCAGGTGCTGTTACAGGGCAAGTTCTCTGCAACAGTGTTGCTCTTAACCACAGAACTTAAAAAGAACCTGTAGAGGTTTATGCGTGTTCACTCCTCTGGCATTCAGGACACATGTCCTTACAACAGTAATGCCTGAAAAGGATCCATAGGCAGAGGGTCTGAGAAACTGAGGGTCCTGTTTAACTGCAGTGGGGTGGAAGGTACCACAGGTTACTTGGTGACGTCCAACTTCACAGAAAGCAGCTTGGACAGGGAATCTCCTTTATGTGTGTTCAACCCAGCATGAACAAGTCTGAGTGACTGGATGAATGATTTGATCAAAACAGAAATGCTGCTGATTTCCAGGCAGTTACATTGTTGTGTAAGCATGGAGAGAAGAAAAAAAAAGCTCAAAAATGGAAAAAAAGGTGCTCTTCACACTGCATAACACAGAGCCAATGCTGCAGCCCATAATAAGAAAATAATTTATCATTCATACAAGTTGTTAAAATATGGGCAGAAGAGAAGAGGCCCATCTGGAAGAAACAGATTTAGGAATGAGCTGACTGCATAAGCAAAATACCTGAAGTAGACAGAGTTGCCCATGGCAAGCTTTGAGGGATGAAAATAAAATCTTGAAGGATTACCAACAGAAGCCATACTCAAGAGCTCACTGGAGTAGGGGAGCCTTGAGCAGAGAGATGAGAAAACAGAAGAATGGAACCACATGAGTGTTGGGGAGGCTGGGAGTAATTTTGCCCTCTCAAAAGCAGCAGCAAAATATAGTTGTGAGTGGAGACCATAAGGCATGTCTATGAGGCATCTTTAAGCTAAAGCTAGATAAAAATTCTCCTTACAAATGACCTTTAGATGAAAATGTGGGTTTCAGCACAGTGATTTTTCTTGTAAATTTCCATTTTGCCATTATTTTCTGAGAAAGAAAAAGCAAAAACCACAAAATATTTTTGTTTTCCAAAGTTACAATATTTATTGGAATGGTGTTAACAGCCCAGGTCCATATGCTTGCAGTTTCCTCACCTTACCTGATGAAGTTCATACTTTCTCCTTGAACTGATGTGCCCATGGTACGTTGTGGCTGATAGAATTACACAGCCATGCAGCATCACAGGACGCCTGTGGCTGCCTGCAGTCATGGCATATGCACTTCTGTTAGAGTCCAGTGCTTCTAGAAAGGTGACATATGTTAACATGGTCAGATATAATTTGAAAACAAATTGACCCCAACTTAAAATGCATTTCCAAAATTTTTGTTCTAACAAAAAATGGACTGGCCAGGGAATCGGGTGTAAGAATTAACATACATACATGCACATATGTATCCAGGTTAAACTGTAAGGTCTTCAGAGGTGAGGGTAATGAGTGTGTTTTGTCACCAGAGAGCAGTGGCAAGCCAGCTGGTAAGGTGATCCTTACTGCCATACTTGAGGTAAAGAGCTGTTTTGTTATGGGGAGAAAGGGACTAGGGAAGCAGGCTGAATCAGGAGGCAATACCAATTCTTCAGTGAGCAGATGTCACAAGGGATTGTGCTGGTAGGGCCCTGCTGGAGTAGGTGCTGCCTTTGGGAAGGGCTGAAGAAGGTGAAGTTTAAACTGAGCCATGATGAGTGGCTGATGAGACATCCAGAGGGAGAATACAGAGAAACCAGCTGAGCTACTGCCGCAGCAAAAGGGTGCCAGCTGGGAGTGGAGCAAAAGGTCTGTGAATCATTGCTGCTTGGGAAGGTACCTAATTTAATCTTACATGACCTGGCCAAAAGAGGTCAAAATGCCAGACTCGAAAAAAGGTACATACTGATGGACTTTCACTCTTCCTTCGCACTCCAAGTGTGGAAGAAAAGGCTGATTTAGTTCCTTCACATGTGCTTTTACCCTTCAAGAACATATTGACTCAGAAAAAATCTCCGGACTCTTTTCTTCTGGTGAGGTGGCTCAGGAAAAAGAGAGCAAGCAGCTTGAAGAAATCTGCCCACCAAAAATGTTTCTAGCACATAGGTGCACTTCACCACTGGAGCTTGATATTGTAAAAGTGGCATGGTAGTGAACACGAAAAATCTACAACATCAGGACCCATTTGGATGGTTGCCTGTGTACCCTGGAATTCTGGCTGAAGACACATGTCCTGGTGCTATTTGCAAGCCTAATGACAGATTGTAACTTTTGAAGTCAGGCTTAGGTTTGAAAGGAAGATTTTTTCCTCTAGAGCCAAATTGTTCACTGCCAGAGAGCCGTATCTGAATTGTTTGTAGGCTTTGACAATGCAGTGGCTTCACCTGCAGTGGGACTGTGACTAACGCCTTTTCCATCAGAAGATGATCATCTGCTGAGAAGCTCCTGCCTCCAGTGTAGGAGTTCACAACTTGTCAGCCCTTTGCTAACTACCACTAGGCAAGTGAGTTTGCACTTAGATGCACCTGCTACGCTTTTCATTGCTGGTCTAGAAACACTGCGGGGGAATGAGCCACTTCTTACTATCTTCTTACTGAGGGCAACCCATACATTTGTTTGTTGTGCCTGCCCTGGAACAGCTGACTGGGGCCTCAGCGGTACTGAGTTTTATGCCTATTCTTCTGCTTACTGCTTTTGCAAGCAGATAGTTATTAGGGAAGCAAGCAACTCAGCTAGAGCTCGTCCTACCTGTGTATTCACACATGCTTCCCCTGCCATGGGACATCCACTACTAATAGAAATTATGCCAGTAGAAGGAAAGTGAAATGGAGTAGAGAGAGCTCGGTCAAATCCCACCATCTTACAGACAGTCCTGTAGTCAGCCTTGGATAGCTTGTGCATTAGCTAAGTTAGGGTAACTTAAGAGGGAACTTTGTAAATCTCACAAAGGGAACATTTCTGAGAACGGGAGCTGCTTTAGTTGAGCAGGCAAAGGACAAGCTCTGAAGGCTGGGACATGAAGCTGCTTTCAGGTTGTGAGTGATAAAGGAGCAATTTAGCTTGCAAAGTTTGTTTAGAATAGTGCTTTTTTTCTGTGCCTGTGCTGAACGGACAATTCATCAACTTGTGAATACTGATACATTACCTTATACCACTCTGTTCTGATTCATGGCATTTGAACACTGTCATATTCCAGGTTGACTGTAGAAAAAAAGCAGGTTTTTCAACCACTGAAAGCTTTGGAGACATTAGGCAGGAAGGCAGAGGCCATTTCTGTGACAACTCTCTGGGAGATGTGTTCCATCTCAGTGAGCTCTGGGTTTAATGTGGGAATCAGCAAGAGTAATTTTTCACATAAATAGTTGGGTGAAATGATCACAAAGATTTATGCCTCCTGGAGGCAAACCCAGAGTTTATTAATTATGTTGTTAGAGTTATCCTTCACTAACAGATGTTCAGCTATTACTAAGGCAGAGCAAATTATTGCTTCCTGTGTTCTCCCATCTGACATCATCCAGATGTTTTCTCAGCTTTTTTTCTTGGTTACTCCTGTTCTACTTTTGAACTACATTTGCCCAGCCCCATTCCCTCTCCCCCAGTCCAGGAGGCAAATGCTTGTCTGATGGGCTTTAATTGTGCATCCACCTCTCACCTTCCCCACCCAGTATAATTTCCTACAGCTGCATAGAAGCAATACTGAGAGCAGCACTTCTCCATCCCTTTTTTGGTTCTTCTTCTATGGAGTGAGGGCCACAAGGAAGTGAAGAGATACAGGTCTTCCCAGGGCACTGGGATACAAAGCATTGTATCACTGTTTCCCCTGACCTTTAAGTGCTGTACCTGCTGTATGTGTGACAACTACAGTCTCATCAGGGTAGAAGGTTTCTATTAATCCATGAGTGCTGTTGGGATCCCCTGTTGTGTTTGACTCCTGGATATCACTACAATAAACTGGGATAATAAAGCATTACTACGAATCTGGCTTTCATTGTCTCGTTGGAAGAAATTAAACTGTCACAGAAGCACTTCCAGGTCACTACATATTGCTAAAGCGTTAGTACAGTCCAGCTTGCCAAGTGTCAACCCTGAGCAGTACCTTCACACTCCCTGCATCAAGGTCTGGATCTCACCCATATGTAAGCCCTGCTCTTTGGCCTCTCTCCTGCTCTGGGACCTCATATGCCAATGGTGTTTGCTCTCTGATCCAGCAGACGCTGACCAGTGGCTTCTAGTGTGCAGAAGGTATGAAGCATGGGTAAGGCTGGAACCTCAATAGCTACTGTGTGCACAGNTGATAGGTGGGAAGAGGCGTTGAAGCTTGCATTGATTATGGCATTTCCACAAACAACATAGAATTTCTTCAGTTCAGTAGCTTGGTCTGTAACAAAGTCCTTTCTTCCTCCTTCTTTTGTTTTAAAGAGATTGAACCACAGTACCTCTATGGTCCTGTCCCTGCTGCCTCAGCTATGAAGTAGGCAGTCAATAAATCAGGCAGTCAATACACACTAAGCAGCCAAGTACCTTAATGGGGATACCTATTCTGATGTTCCTGCCAGCTAAGTAGCTGCAGGAACCAGAGTACAACACAGAAATCCATCTTTTATAAGTCAAAGCAACACTGATAGCAACATCCCCAAAGCACTTTCCATCATCCCTATGGGGTCAAACAACATCACACTTTGTTTGGCTTCAGTGAGCTTCAGTTTGTACCAACTCTTCTTGTAACTTGGTAGAGGTTATATACACTGATAAAATCTGATACATATCAAGGAACTAAACTCTAAACTGATCACCTCTGTTCAGTTTTTGAGAATTCTTACTAAAGGAACAAATCCTGGGAGTAGGTTCTCATTCAATAATGTAGATACCTTTCTTTGCTGCAAACATACTTTGACATTGTAGAGAGGGTGCACTGGGTATTTCTGTACCTTCTTTTGACCTCCTTGGATGCTATTTCTCCTCAATCCCAAAATTAAAATCACAATATATTTTGAAGTAACTCTAAAGAGATACAAATGAAGACAGACCAGCAGAAATCTTTCTTTATGCACACAGTTGTGATAGCATAAGTAACGTAAAGATCACACAAGTAGGATCTCTTGAAAGCCACCTAATTCTATACTGACATCTGCAGTGCCTCCAGGGATGCTAGCATAGCCAACAATTTATTTCCAAGAAATTTAGCATTTCATAAGTAGGGAGAAAAATGAATCAAGCAGTAGTAAAAATGGGAATGCTTACAGGGGTGCTATGACATATCACAAAAATGTTGGATTCAGTGACCATAGGGGTAGGGATCATGAAGGACATAGGGTCATCAGTGAGCTGGAGGACTGACAGAACCTTATTCTCTGTGCATGCATCTTTTGCCTCCAAACTTCCCTTACCTCAACAGCTGCACCCATTCTTCTTGCTCCCTTTCAGATCCCTAAGGGATGCAAAAGAGCATGTACGGAAGCTAGGCAGGAGCTATGTGTATGTATGTTGAAAAGTGAACTGAAGTATATCTGCTGAACTGACCATGTGGCTGCTTCCAAATGAGACAGATAGTCTATCTGTTGTTCCTTCAGATGGGACAAAGTGGCAACCTCATTTAGATTGTTCTTTTTATGCGTTTTTTGATCATAATAAATTTACAGACATTTCAATATCTTTAAAATTTGCCATTAACTGACCTTTAGAAGGCTCAGTGAATAGACAGAAAAATATGTGATAACAAAAATACTGTTTGGACAGGAAGCAGGGCTGAAATAAAGAACAGTTTTTCTATTATTGTTTTAACTATTAGCAATAGATACATTGAAAACAAAACCCTTAGACAGGAAATAAGCTAAATACAGTACCTCTTTCAATTTTTACCACAAAATCTGAAGTAGGAAGAACACTAGATTGAAGATGGAGGATAAATCTCCTCAACATAGGTTTATCTCCTGGAAGCTCTGGGCCCCTCTCATGTCCAAGTGCAGCAGGAATAAGAAACGCCTAACTACATGGTGATAAACTCTGTATCCATTTGTGTGCTAAGTGTCAGATTCTGCCTGGGATAGAAACCTCAGAAATACACCAGAGAAATCTAGACCAGACAGCTTGATATTCCTGTTACTAATATTCTATCAGAGGATAGAAACTGAAGAGAAGCTATGTGTGGGGAAAGCTTTTGTCAGGTTGGACAGCCTCGCTGATGCTGGAGGAAAGCCTTAGCAATGCACTGGGTACTCTGAAAGTCTGGGTCCCAGCTGGCACCCAGACAGTATGAAAAAATGTGCCATTTGAGGGAATTTGTAATTCACTTCTCAGACTTCCCCTACAATAAATCTAATCAATGCCCCTCTAAAAAGACCTATGGTAGTTTGGCCTGAAATCTGAAACACTTTCCCAGGTGATGAAAAAGTTGAAGGACACAGCTTCTTCACATACCGTAAGAAGGGCATACACTTAGTTCAAAAGTTGTCAAGACTTCAGTTCTTACTCCTTATTCTGGAACACTGGAATGATCTACAGTTGTTTCTCTTAAAAATTATTCATGTCCAGCTCCCCAGCATTTCCCAGACATTACAAAATTTTATGGACTCTACAAGGAGCACATGGTAAAAGCACTCAATGTGTTCAAGATGTACTTAAGAATATTGTGTGGGAACATGCCATATTCAGTAGAAATGAATGGAAAATAGCAGAACAGGGAGCTGGAAGGTTAAGTAATCCCGCTTGTTTCAGAGTCTGTGAGATGCTCTTACCTTTAGTGCCCTGCAGCTTTTGAAGAAACTGTCTTGTTTGACTGAAGAAATTGTCTTTGTTTGATTATCTCTGCTTAGTTTTGTGAGTAGTTATGACCCTTTGTGATTAGTGAGAATGTGAAATTTTTTTCACCCTGGTTTCTTCCCTTTTTGCTCCCAAAGACCTTATCACCACTCTGGAATGAAAAAGGTAGGAATAAAAGTATTTCTGTCTGAGAGAACCCAGTATTTCCCTCTCTGGCTGTTTTCCCAGCCCATCACTAAAGGTTTCTGGAGTTTCTTAGAGCCATTATAGGACTTTTCTTGCAGTCTTATAATGCACAGGCAGCCAAATTTCAGTGTCAAAAAAAATCAGTGTCAAAAAGAACTACTTTGCAAGAGCTCTGCACAAACACACAGACACAGAGCCAATCTTCAATATCTAAACTGGCACAAGAGCCAGGGCAGGAAGGGAAAAAATGTCAGTGGTCATATGAACACCTAGAACAGCCAAAGCACTGAGCAATCACGGAAGTCAAGAAAAACTGAACATGAAAATGTGGGCTTCAGTGAGCTAACCACTAAGAGATACTTGCTCGACATTCAGGCACATTCACAATTATAATTTCAGCTGAAACTAAGCCTCTATTTCTGCTTTTCATCAGATTCCACTGGCAACTGGTCAGCAGGAGCCCTCCTGGCAAAAACTAAAGTCACAAAATCTTGGGAAATTTTAGAGCAAAATTAGGAATAGAAAGAGGCAGGAACTTAGCCAGACCTCAATAGTCCTGTAAAGAATCCATGTGGAACTGAGAAACTGTGTAAATGTTTGTCTTTAGATTCCATGAAAACTGATCAAAGCATGCAGATTTAGAGCAGCACTGATGTCAGATCCTTGACATGCAATGAAGCACATTAAGTGTGTTTGGATTTCCCATCAGCTGAGACCTTTGTCTGAATACTCCTCAAGGGACAATTTTCTTCTCCAGAAGGAACTGGTGCAACTGTCTTGAGAATTTTGTCCTCTTTGAAAAAGAAAATTGTTATCTCAGTGCTAAAAATGAATCTGCACTTGACATAGAACTTGCACTCAGATTGTGCCAACATGTCTTAGCAGTGCTGTTTTAGATATCCCAGAGCTATTTACCTCAGCCATTTCTCCAGTGTATCATAAAATCATGCAGGTTTTTGCATGAAATTTTAATAACCTTTTTGGTAAACAATGACAAATGAACAAAAGGATCATTTGGCAAAACCTAAACTCCCTGACAGAGCTCCTTGTGAGGGGAAGCATGCTACGACTGTAGTGATGTACAGTAGCCTCAGAAGAGGAGGCAGCCAAGTGACATCTCCCATGAAATTTCATCATGACATACCTCATATGTGAACTATTTCAATTGTCAGTTAATTTATATGAAGGACAGGGTGCAGGCTATCCTTCTACAAACAGAACCACTCAGGAAAAAATCTAGACTTCAGCTGAAAGTATTTTTAATCCACTTTATTCTTTACTTAATTGCTGGCTCTCGAACAAAGTGTGCTGAGAAAGACAGCTGTGGGACTGTCAGGATTGAAATCAATCACCATCTGCAGAGGCATAAAGAGCAAAGACACTGCATGTAAGTGACCAAAGCTCCAGAGGTCCTGGAACATTATTTTTTAACCTTTAGGGGCTGGCCTAAGTTTGCATCTGGAAGGCAAGCACATCAAGGCTGTTGGAGGAGACTAGCTACTCACTCCATTTCAATGGATAATAAATTAAGATCCAAATCTTCTGGTAATTCAGAAAGAACAAAACAACGATCACTTTATCCTCTGCTATTTGAAGAACAATCCTGCTAAGAAAACATTAATTCTGTAACTGAAGGTACAGGTGAAAGCATCCAGGTTAACAAAAGCTGAGTAACAAGATCTTGCTTTTGGTGGGTTGGTGGACTTGTCCATTTTTCTTACATATACCTTTGCAACAGTGAGGGATGCACGGAGGCCATCAGCAAAGTTGACTGACTCTTCTTTACATAGCAAAGCTTTATTTTTGTTAAATTACTGTAGGACAGCTACAGAGTTCTGTACACTTCATTTAATGCATGGTTTTGTGAACCTCATGAGTTCTGGCATTTCTAGGACAGACTGAGCCATCAATACCTCTTGTGCCTCTGGCCAAAAAGAGTAAGGAGAAAGCCTGATGCCATTATGGTCAGAAACCATCTTTTCTTTTGTGCTCTGTCTGAAAAAGCTTTTGGAAGGAATATCAACAACCTCATAATGAGCATTGTGACTGAGAGAGGGAGCAAGTGGAAAAATTAATTAAAAACATCATCTGCTTTAGTTACACAAGTATTGCCACTGGCTATATCTATGAGCAAGGCAGTATCTGAAGGAGAAAGATTTCAGATTTTGTGTATAGGCGTAGGATTAGACGTGAGTATTTGATGATCTGTTGCCAATGCTACAGTCTCTGTTGTGGGCTTTTTGGTATAGGTAGAGCTGAGATATTCCTGTCTTTGCTTCAGGCAGAAGTAGATAATCTGATTAAGGGGGGATTAATTCCATCAGACTCTAGCTATCCAGAAATAAGGTGTCCATTTCAAGGCTTTCTCTGCTATCAGTGGAAGGAGATTTGTTGTTGCAGAGCTTGATTTCAAACAGAGATATATCAGCCTGTTCTGCAGGGACTAGCTAACTGCATTCTGGGTGGTTCAGGTTAGGCTACCTAGATCCCATCCTTTTTCATCCCCTTGTTTCATCTGGCACAACAGGATAACAATGTCTCTAGACTCTGAGACTGACATGGACTCTCCATTTGCTCCATGCTTGTACCACCCAACACCGTCTAAAATTTGAAAAGTAAGCAGTAACAAGGAAGATGTTTAGATGGATGATAATCAGGGCTCACTTACATGAATAATGAGTATTTTCTTGTCTTTATGGGGAAAACTGGGGGACACAAGTGAGGAAAAAAATGACAATTCCTTTGCAGCCCTCTAGAGGCTGTGCAGCAGGTCCTCTGTTAATTTTACAAGATATATGTCCTAAGGTATTGTAACTATAATATTGGAATATAATATAATATAATATAATATATAATACATAATACAGTATTTGAGTTCATGACTTATCTACATGAGTATCTAATGAAGCAAAGATTGGTGCAAAACATATGATAGCAATCACCAGGACAGGTGGAGAGCTGAATGCTGTAACTAACTACTGTGATTTGATTTTTGTCAGAGCTTCCAGTGACACATTATTCAGAGCATCTTAAATCAGCCTGCATTACCTGCTTAAGGAGAAATACAAATATGGAGGTATAATCAAACCCAAATCATGTGTTGAACTGAAATGTGTAAAAAGGGCAGGAAAATTTTACCTGTCATTTGTTCATTCATTCATTCTACAAAACATGCAGAAGTTTTGAATAAAAAGTGCAGGACAACTCTTTGCTTTAGGGTGCAAATTCAGTTAAAACATTCCAGAGCCACAAATGAAAACACTACAGCAAAACACAATGAAAAGCAAAAACTGACAAAAGTGGCAACTGGGCATCAGAGCAAGTTAGTGCCATGTCAAATGTCAGCACCAAGATAGGCAAGACCCTGTCAGTGCTTGTCTGACACATTTACATTGTCAGTGAGCTGCAGCTTGACCAGGAAGAGCAAAGCGCAGAATTCCCGGAATAGACCCGTGAGGAGCGAGCAGCAATGACAGCTAACATCTGCTGGAACTAAAATGTTGCTGGCTCAGCCAAAAGGACTCCCTCTTTAGAGTTTAGAGATGGTTAGAAGACTTGCAATTCAGAAGAGGTCAAAGTTTGTAAGAAGGCAAAAAAGGAAACAAGAGACACATTTTTTGCAAAGAAACCTCATTTTCCTTGGCCACCTCTATGGCCAGTAAAAATTTTTCAGATTAACTAATCTGTGTTTAAATTTGCTAAATTGTGTTTTTTCAAAGTTAGATCTCTCACATAGAAAATGGTTATTTCTGAGAACGTAAAACTATTAAAATTTAAAGCCAGTCTGATAAACAATTCTTGATTTTACTGCCATGATAACCTGTACCCACGGACTACCTTGTTACTTCTTACATAAAAAGCTATCAAAGAGATTTCTAATTTTTATTTTGCTTCTCTGGTCTTTATAGTTTGTTTCAGTCTTCCACCTTCAACCCAAAAATTCCACGGTGAAGAAATTCTTATCAGTATGCTTGAAGTTTGCAAAATACAAGCCAAAAAGAGGATATGGTTTGGAAAATACAGATTTCAGTGCTGTTCCTTTGCATTCCTTTTCCCCCAAAAAATCATCCTTTCTCACTCATTTGGCCAGAGAGAAACTCTAAGAAGTAACATGAAAATCTGGCAGTGGCAGGATATACCCTGTGAAGAAAAATGAAGCTGCCACGTAGAAAAAGGATAATGCAGGATGCTGTCACTCTGAGGAGACCTGTTTGCAGACAGCAACTGCTGATTGGCAAGAGAGCTGAGAGCTGACTTCCCTGAAAAGGGGAATATGTATCTGTCTGTTTGTCTGTGAATGCATACACATTTTTACTAATCAGGTTAGGTAGGGAAGGCCCTAAAAGAAAAGTGAAAGGAACATTTGAAATTGAGGAACTGTCTTAATCTAAACCCCCTGATGACCCTGTCCTGTCCAGACTAGACTGCATCACATCATGTAATGGTACAGAAGCATATACCCATAAAATCCCAAAGGAGTGTGCAGCATTCATATCTGTTGAGCTGCTAAATCTGTCTTTGGACTCTGGAGGAAAGCAATTGTACTCCAGTTCAATGAGTCCACCAATTCTTTTTCAGAAAGAGGTAAAACTGGAAATTCTAACTGGGCTAAAGAATTCACGTGGTCTATGTAGGAAGCAGCTGCAAACCTTGAATGACTTTGTGCTCTGTTTTATTGTGTTGTCTAAATTTCAAAAATTGTCCATTTTAACAAAAATTATTTTAAGAGTTCTATTTCTTGAAAAAGAGTACTCAGTTAATTGGAGCCCAACCACTCCTCCACTGCGCAAATTAAAAAACCTTGCCTGAGAAGTTTCCCCATGAATCATCCACCCACACCTACTTGGGTTACAACCTACACCTTCTTGGGTGGAAGCCCGTGGGCAAGCATGGCACAAATTTTTCAAGCCATGTAACAAGTCCACCTTGCTCTACCCTGGGTTCCACTGTGCACACATACTTTTCAAGTTTACTTGTTACTCTGATTCTGTATCAGGCTAAGCATGACTACAAGGCTGAAGTGCAAACCCCAAGCTTTTGACATAAATGTACTGTGTGTTTTAGCAGACTCCTCTTGCCATTACAAAAAGCCTCCAGAGAGCACTGCATAAAATGGTGAAGCACCTGGCAAGTGGCTGTTGCTGTGGGACTGGTCATTGATCCTGCAGAAGAATGGGCTTCCTGGGGAAGCTGTATGAAATGTGGGCACAAATATTCTGCATTATCATTTGGAGTGGCAATGAAATTGGAATGTTGTCACAAACTGTCACCATGTATTTACGGTTTGTGTACACCTGTGACCACAGGTAAATCCGCCAAGATACAAGGTCTGTTATGAGTCTAAGACAGGTGGTGCAGGGGAGAGTATATGTCAAAGAACTACACAGAAGTACCTACAGAGACCTTTTGGAAGCACAGAGCAGACACACAGCCATTTCACAGACAGCTTGAGACTGTGGAGGGCCCAGGGCACAGATTTGTTCCAGTCTTGCAAGGCAGTGTGCCTACAGAGCTGCCCAACAGCTGAAGCTGTCAACATCTCTTTTTTTCTCCCTGCTGGTGCCTTACCAGATGATGCCCAAGCACACATAGAGTGCAGAGGCTTTTACCAGCCTTCCACAGTGCATGATCGAGGCCATGCTAAGACAGCAGAAGTGTTCATCATCCCTTACACAGTTTCAGAGAAAAGGCAGTGCTACAGTTCTTGGGGAGAACTGTGTAAACCCATGAAACAAAAATATTGCAAGTCCTACACCACTGAGATTTCTCTGAAGCAGACCTCCTTTTTTAATGCACTAGTATTAAATCTTTGCAAAAGAAGTAAAACAACTTAATAAATCATTAGGCAAAGTATTTCCAGTGGCTTTTTTTAACTCCATTCCTTCAGTTTCTAAGTATCACTTAGTGGCCTATTACTCTGCTCTGTTCCGCAGTTCATGACTAAAATAGAAAGGCTATAAAGCTACAGGGAAGATACTGATGGACAGCTCTGCAAATTGTTCCAACCGAACCATAAAACTGTCAAACAAATGATACATGTTAGTTGAGATGGCCCTGTGCCTCCCAGAAATAAAGTGAGTCCTTAAAGGAAGACTTTAGTAAGGAATTAAACATTAATTAGGGCTTATATGAGATAGCTATAAAAGGGATTAGAGACAAATCACAGGTTTGCTGTAGCAGTGGTAAAATGAAAGACAGAGCAGTTCTTTTTGAACTTTGGTTTCTTGGCTGGTTATGAGCAGTAAGGCTGAGAAGCTCATATGGCATAGGAACACATCTGTATTCCTTATTTTGAAACTGGTAGTGGCCCAGTGCCCTAAGTTTTCTTTATTTGGTTCACAAGCACAGTGCTGTGAGAGTGCTTATCTTGTCAGTTATTGACACGGTTCCCAACTGGAAGAGTTTCTAATGGCTTCACTCACAACCTCATGGGATAGCTGCAGGAGGTCTAACACCGAAATTAAGGTTGTACTTGGTGTCAAAGTGGCAAATAGGGAGAATTAGTTTTAATTGAGTAGGGCTGGGTTGACTTGTTTAGGCAAAATGAGCCAGTGTAAGCATTCCAAAGGACTCATAGATTGACCATTCTGATTTTTCTGGAAGACTCTCTGATTTGTTATTATTTTTCCCTCTGTCTGTCCACAGCCCACACAAAACACCTGTGTAGTGATGCCAGTTCTAGGAACAAAAATAATACCAAAGACTGCTGAGGGATAAATCTGTTCTTTCATCCACACTCAGTCTCCCTTCCCCAAACAAGAGGTGGAACATGCTCTGAACCATAGGTAAATATAAGCAATTCCTCATTCCACCAAAGGACCTAAACAAATTGAAAGAAAAATGACTATGTGGGCGTGCTGGTTTAAAGGTAAACTGGCAGGAGAAATGAACCGAACTCAATAAACATTACAAGCCAGAATTACAATTTAATGGAAATATCACAGTAAGCACAAGCCTACAGAGGGAAAAGTCTGTTTGACCCACAAAACAAGATGTATAGCCCAGCACCCTGGGGCATGAACAGAACGGTGTTCATCAGCCTCTGTGCGGAGCACCACGTGGTCCCCCTGAGTACAAAGTAAAAGGAAAGAAGAAACCTGTTGGTGAGGATGATGGTCATGGTCCAGATGAGAGCGGTGCTTGCAGCCCTGTTGAGGTTTTGGTCCTCCTCTGGATCTGACAAGTAGTGCCACAAGTCCCAAAACACCAAGATTATATATGCTTAGGCTCAGGTGAGAGTGCTCAGTACCTACCCCAGGGTGAGGAGTTTCACAGTGGGTGAGATATATATGTGTGATACCTTTAATGTGTTGCAGACAATTAGGAGTCCAGCTGCAACTAGGGAGATAGCTGTATAGAACTTCTAGAGTCCTGCAAGAAACAGGATCACTTTGGAGTTAGATTTTACAAGACTGCCCTATGCTGTGGAAGCTATAGAGACACATGAGTCAGAGCACAATTTCATACTGTGCTATCCCCAGCTTACCAGCAGTCAGTTGACTCAAGGCTGGTCTTACTCTCTCCTGCCTCTGTTCCTGTGCTTCTGTGGTGGAATACCAGGCACTAGAGACACATCGTATCATATCTCTGTAGCTTACCTGTCCACAAGAAAACAAACTGACCCAAAGAGGAGATGATTCCCACCCAGTCAGCCAGATGAATTATTCTGGCTCCAGTTGCCTTGGTCTTGGACCTCACACACAGGAAACACCAGCAACAGGCAAGCAGTGGTGAGGAGGAAGGGCAGGACCAGTCCTTTTGGCAGAATTTCTGGTTAGACTGGATTAGATGTACCATGAAACTTGGGAATATTCAGCTGAGTCCAGTTGCCCAAAGACCAGCTGCTACAATGTGCAATGTGGAGTTATCCAAGGAGCAAAGGCTGTTATAGGCCCTGGAATGCTTCACCATTAATAACAGTTACTATAAAAAATACCCGAACAGCTCCAGATGATTTTCTAGGCATCAGTTTCCATATGTTATAGCAAAATTCTTGTTCCTTTCATGTGGCATGCTTAGACGGCTATGTGACAAAGCCATCTTGGCATTTGCAGGGTTGGTCTTTGAAGCCAGGTTTATAATTCAATTAAGTGATGAAGGAGATGGAAGCATCTGTATGGAAAAGCATGAGCACATCCACGCACACAAATTTCCTGTGCACTGTTCAGGCACCCCCTGATAGAGACAGGAAACGCAGTGGAAAGAGCTACCAGCTCTCTGACATGTCTGAAGGAGCCTGGAATGTCCGTGTTCCTAAAACATCTGCAGGGAACCAGCTGGTCCCTAGCATACTTCGCACGGGAATGTCAGCTGTGGGAAAGCCCCCTGGTAAAACACTCCGGAAAAACTGCTGCATACTTCCCAGCCCTCCGACGAGCAGAAAGTCAAAAGCAATAGGGAAACTTCCCTTTGATTTAGGGTCTTTATCATGCCCCTGCCTGACTATGCTCAAAGCCCAACCGCGGGGCGCCGGAGGAGCCCAGCCCGCGGCACTCCCGGGGACG